>VWZP01007309.1:29306-42503 GCA_013396995.1 Dicaeum eximium | reverse complement strand
AATAATTTTAAAAAATATCAACGGAAGAGCCCGGCTCCAGCACCTTGAACAGCAAACTCATGTGAGAAGACGCCGGCGGGAGCGAGCGGAGCCGTGAGGCAGCAGCAGCAGCAGCAGCGAGCGGAGCGAGGCAGGGGCGGCGGTGGCCGTGCCCCCTTTCCCGGCAGCAGGCATGACAATGCGCGAACACCCCCTCCTCGGCACAGCAGGCAGCTGTAGCCAGGAGACAGAGGTGCTTAAATTAGAAAACCGCTGCCAGAGGAAATAAACGGGAACCACAGCGACCCCCTCGACCCCAGCCGCTATCAAATCCGGGAAGATATAGTGCACATCTGTTTTACGAGGCCCCCAGGGAGCTCCAACTCCAGCTACTTACCCTGTCTGCATTATTAATAGATGTTAATGGCGCCATTATATCGAAAAGAAGCCTCTTCCTCTTTATATTATGGAAATTCCAAAATTCCAAGTTAGGTTTGTTTGTGGATTTTTAATTAAGGGGGGAAAAAAAAAGCAAGCAAAAAACCCTACACACCATGAGGCAGCAAACAGCTTCTTGGTCCTGGAAACTGCAGAGCTGCACCCTCTCCTTTCACCCTGCCTTCCCCAGTCATCCTCAATATACTGATTTGGTAGACAAAATCGATTCAAAGCAGCAAATAACTGCAATAAGGCAAACAGGCAGACAAAGACTTCCTGCCATAAGGCAACTCCTGAATACACAATTTTCTTTTTAATAAGGTTCTGAAATTTTTCAGCTAGAGCGCATACATTCATTCCCATGCAAATGATGCAGTGTAAAGAACAGCATAATCCCACGCCATTCAGATTTCTCTTACCTAAATACATAGTTTATTTCTTCAGCACAAGTTATCTGTCACCCCAAAAAGTATTATTTAGACTGACTCAACGATAAAGTGTCTTCTGTCAAGCCTTTGATTTAGTTAATGAATAAAGGAATGTGATCCTAAAGTATCCCTAGGCTGCGTTTTGTTAATGCCTGGATTTCCTCCGGGTCCATTCATCCTCAAGGTAGGTGTACTGCAGTCATGCACCAAAGTGTCAAAAGACCTTCCACAAAAGATATTGACCTATTTTAATCTGATCCGTGTATAAATGCAATGGAGCTACCACTGGGAATAAAGTGAACCAAAGATGTATTTTTAACCCCTTTATAGCACCGTACGCAGGAGGAACAAACGCTCATCAATAACAAACATACCCTCAAAGACTGTATGAGAATGCAGTTTGCTTTAACTGGATCTCTTCCACTGGCGTTAAGCGTCATGTGAAATGCTACTGCTTCTCAGACAGCCAGGCACATCTCTGCACTTAGCTCTGCTGTCAGATAATTTTGACCATCTTCAAAAAAGGGGAAAAAAAAAGAAAAAAGAAGAAACAAAAATCCAGAAATGCCAAAACAGTGGGCTTCCCCAAGTCAGCTTTTACTCCGCTGCACAAGATACCAATTTTAACTCAAATAAAAAACCACCTCAACGTCTCAAGCTGCAGAGGAAAAGAAAAATCCATCCTCAAGGACGGAAATACCCCAGCATTAATTGCACGATAAAATTTTTGCATATGAGGGGGCAGGCTGGGGAGAATGAACGTGTCAAGAATCACCTTCTTGTGCTGCAGATGCATGCTGCAGCTGTTTGCTGGCTTCCCACAAATGAATGAAAAGTGCCGCTAATTCTTCCAAGACAAATGTAACCGATTGGCTTTGTTGCCTGCTCGCCTCTGTGGCTTTTGAGACCACGCAAGTACGCTGCAGACGCAAAATCACAGGGTCTGGCTGTATTAACTGAATTACAGACAGCGCTGATGTGATCATCTTCATCTCTCTCTCGCGCTCTCTAATTATTTATCCAGATCAAGCCTGACTGCTGGAAAATTAGCTCTCTACAGGAGGTAACCGAGCTGAAAGGTTCTTTTTACCAAGAAATGATGGGCTGGCCTCTAGCAGTACATATGCCAGTGTGCAGTTGTAAGGAAATGTCACAAGATGTAAATCTGCAAGTAGATTTCTCTTCCTCCCAGAAAAAGAAATAAGACATTTTTAGAAGATATAAAAAGATATAAATATATATTTATACAGACAGACAAAATAAGTTACCTCCCAAATTCCTGACCCCAAACTTAGAATTTATTTAAAATGGAAAGAGAGAAGATGTATATTGGTCACATCTTCTTTTCATTGCTTTACAGTCAGTCCCACTTGCCTGTGTATGAACAAGTTCATATTATTTCACTTGTGCAAGATTTTCACTTCTTGCCAGCAACTGCAATGAGACCAAGTTTAGTTCTGATGCTTAGGGGGAGAAGAAACAACAGCATTTTAATCACTGAATCAAACCAATCCAGCAGAATGAACAAAGCATAAAAAACTAGGATGGTAGGGGTTTTTTTTAAGCTCAAGATACTGTTTTAGCCTGTAGCAATCTAAAAGCAACTGTGAATGTAATTTTTTTTTTCGTTAAATAAATGGAAAATAAAAAGTGTTAAACCTGCGAGACAAACAAGGGTAGTTTAAAAGGAATAGCTTTGAAATTATTTTCCAATTAGCGAGACTGTCATTACAAGTCAATTTGCTGTACTGCACGCGTATATGGATGTACACGTTTTTAATACACTTTAATGCACACTTTGGTCCAATTCTAGTCACATGTAGGCCAGTATAAATTTTAGTGCTAGAGAGCTTTAACTTACCATTTGAAGCATTAAACACACAAAACGTGGACATTAAAACAATGCAGCAGTACGAAACAAACATACCGATTTTGATAGCTACAACCTTCGGAATTTAATTATTTGGAAAGCAAAAAAAGAAGCAGATTCCAGGCTGAATCTCTCTGCTTGCTGCACGTGCAGCAGTTTCAGCACACCAAGCCTTCCTCGATCTTTTAATTGCATTGGGTGTTATGCATGCCAGGGATGGGTGAGAATAGTTGTCAACCCACCTGACTGCAGAACAAAGAGCATTTTTTCTTCCAGCATTTGTTACTGATGCTTGAGCCACACCCTGCGTCCTTACAGAACACGCTCTTTCTCACATTTTCCTTTTTCCTACCCACAGAGAGACAATTTCTTCCCAATAATAAAATAACAGCCATTCTCTAGAATTACTACCCGGGGTTTCACCATTTTTTGAATCCCCCCTGGGTTTACTTTTAAGGGACCCAGGAATTGCTGGTGTTGCTGCATCTTCCACAGTGTGGGGAGTCCCTGAGCTGGGATGCCTCAGCATCCCACAGCCTGACTCTCCTTGACCTGCTTGGGATGCTGCTGGCAGATGAGGGGCCTCACCCAGTCACAGGAGAGAGAGAGCATAGCCTCCTCCTCCAGAATAGTTGAGGGCAGAAAAATAAAAATAAAAGCCACCCAACCAACCAACCAAAAAAACCCGAAAACCAAATGCTACAACAAGAGGGAAACCCCTTGCCTGGCCCCCCTACCCACCGGCCCCAGGAACCTGCCTGTGAGGTTGAAATGCTATGGGTGGCATTAACCCCTAATAGCTTTTTGTCAAACCACGTACTCCCTATCACACCCCTTCAAATCCTCCAACAGCTGGCAGTTTGCAAGGTTGAACTCTTCCTGGTCTGGTTGGTCCACTGCTCTGCACAAAGACCCTTCTGCCTTTCATTTTTTGCCTACATCCCCATTAGCACTGCAAATCACACACCCTGGTCTCTCTGAAATCAGATACAGGAACAAAATCCCTTGTAGGCTGGCTACACAACACACAGAAACCTATCATGTTTTTTGCAGATTTGTATAAACAGGCATATTCCTGACTGGATCTATTTATAAAATGACCAACCAATATAAAGCTAGATGCAGACAATCCAAAAACTGGTACTTGCAAAACAACTCACATCCTGCCCCTCTGAAAAAACCTCCTCCATCACCTCAGTTATCTCTTCTGAAAAGTCTGGAGGCAGTCAAACACCACAGCTTCTCACATTGCCCCCACCAACCATGAGGTGTAGCAACAACTCAGCTGTGGTTTGGTGGCTCTGTACGAGCAGGTAGATCCTAAGCATCTTTAGAGCCAACAAGGCAGCCCTGTCCCTCTGCATTTCCTGAGGCATCAAAGTTACACTTTCTGACCTAAGAAAAGTAGCAGGAGTGGTGGTTTTCACCAAGTTTCAGGGCAAGTGGAGTTAAGTAATGGTATGATTTAGCCTGGATTAACTTTGCAAGCAGGAGTAGAGGGACTGCTTTTTTTTGTTTGTTTCCCTGACACAGCACATGCATCCAATGTGCTTTCCAATCCTAGCCAAGTTGTCCAAAACAGCTTAACGAGCTATGCCATGGCCACTGTGAGGTTTGGTGTAGGGCTTTTTTTGTTTGTTTTAAAAAGAGCTTTTGTTCAGCTGTTCCTTGGTATTTGATATGTTATCATCCACCAGCCACGCACCACCGAAGGGAAGCCGCAGTGCTCTTGGGCTGTGGCTGAATTCTGCGTCAAACAGAAAACCGTTTGACGCAGAATCAAAGAAACTGTTGCCACTTGAACCTTCGAGATGCAGAAAAATAAAATCCTTTTAATTTTTGATCACATGATTCTTGAATAACCAGCAAAGCCAGCTTTAAAAAAAAGCCCAATCTGTATATCCCTGGACACATTAGACTGCCAACTGCTGAATGTTCTCGTTACTATTTTGAAATAGGGTGTGGGTGGAGGTACCTACTAAAGCTTTCTACTGCTACTGCCACTGTTGCTGCTAATGGGGTAGGTGTTTCCAGAAATCCCTGCTCCTAAGGAGAAGCCTGAACTTGCATCTGCGCCTCTGCTGGGACACACTGAAGACAGGAGCTTCTTGCACCATCTGTTATGTGCATCACCACTGCATGGGGATGCCAGCCTGTGACAGCACCCAGACCTGCTGCAGCCACAGCAGCAGCCAGGGAAGAGCAAGATGAGCCATGAAGGGAAGTCACCGAGAAGTCACCAAGACTGGGATGGCCACTGAGAAACAGGCAGGCAGCAGAGTACGTGACACTGATATGACTGGGCAGGATCTGGCAGTCACCATGAAAAACCCCACACTTTCCATGAGAGAGCAGATCTGTGGCTTTTAAGGCACCTTGCTGGTGAAAGCATCAAAGTATGGGAATATGGGAGGAGGGACTCTCACCCCACCTCCACAGGCTTGCTGCACTGTGAGTTGCCACACCGTTCAGTCGAGCCTCACCAGGATTTAACACGCACTGGACACACATGGCACAAAATCAGCAGCTTCTCTCCCCACACCAGAGGTCCTGCCTGAATCTCTGGGGCAGTACAGCTGCTACCAGACAGCAGCAGAACTTTCCTGGTGCACTGGTCTGTGCAGCACACTGCACCCTGCTAGGGGCCCATTTGCACTCAGATGGAAGTGTCTGCTGAATTTTTGTGGAATCTTCAACTTGTTTTCCTAAGACTGTTGGATTATCTTTTAAACTGATCAACCCTGCAAATGGGTTTTACACAGTCATTTTTATGTCGCTGAAAACATGTCTGAAGGAAAACCAGGAGATTTCCAGAGTACTGACACTGCATGAATAGATAACAAGCCCTAAAATAAAAAAAGCAGTACAGAGCACCACAGCTCTCAATATAAACAGGTATGTGAATACTCAGCACCTTTCTTAGAGATGCTCATGTTGAACCTGGGCAGTTTATCCACTTTCTGGCATAGTAGCTGTACCTGCTGAGACCAAAAGAAGAAAACCAGCAGATTTCAATGGGAGTAGAATTGAACTAGCAAGTACCAGGACTTGTTAGTTTTTTAGATTACAAGTGTGCTGATAATCCCATTACCATTCAACTCCTGCACCCCTCAAACAGGCTATTTGTTGCCCAGCTGGACACCAGCCTCCTGGCACATGGACAACAAGAAGATGCTCCTAGGTGCCCTGTACTGGTACACCCACAAGCCCTGATGAGTCCCCTGCACACCTGGGTGATACATCAGTTCCCTTTTCTGACATATGCTGCATCTTCCCTCCCAAAGAACTCACCTCCCACTGGCTTTCCCTGGAAGGAATCTTAATCCTTCTGACCTTTCTGAATACAAGTCCTTCCACTCTTTATTTTCTTAAATAATCCCTATCTCCAGTTGTGGCCAGACACACTTATTTTTTCAACTTTCTATTCTTCATGCAAATTTCAACCCTCTGTGCAAGGTTGTACAGTTGTTGCTGTAGGTCTTTGGGAGTCTTTACCTCTCTCCCAACCTCCTCTACTTCCTCTGAAATCACTTTCCTAGTTCAAAAAGCCTGCAAGCTGTTTCTCGACCATACCCAATCCTCCCATCACTTTGTCAGGAGCACTGGACTGTCTTTTACAGTCAGAGACAGTGATGATAAATGACAGCCTCCATAATCCAGCAAGTGCTGCTGTCCAGGGGCGAAAGTCACAGGGAGATGTGGAGCCTTCCCACTGAGAACACCACAGAGGGAAGAGAGCACATCACTCACAGAAGTAAATCCCATCCTCGCTCCGGCCGCTCGGCTCCAAGCACTGTCAAAGCCCCCTTTGCAGGCTACAGAGCACACTGTGCTTCCCAGCCTTCTCTTGCCAGCAGACTTTGTTTCCACTTAAAACACAAAACAAGGAAAAAAGCATCTTCTGTTATCCAAGAGGAGGCTGCATGCAACCCTGTACACTCCTCACTTCAGCAGCTCTGATATTGACAGCCAGCTGGATAATGCATTCAAGCACTCTGGGGATCAAACCCTTTATCCAGGAAATCTGTCCCTGTTTGTTAAAGGAGCCCCTGGTGAGTAGGTTTTGAGGAGTGGAGGTTCAAAGCATGCTTCCCACCTTACTCCTAACCAAAGTGGATTAGGAAGCAGGAGTGCCAGCCAGTAGACTGCCCTTCTTCCCAAAGAATCGTAAACATCTTTACAAATATTAGACCTCACAGCATGCTTGGAAGACATTGATAAACAGAATTTCTACCACCTCACCTAAGTCTTTGCTGAAAAAGCAATGCTAAAGGGAAGCATATCCATGTGTCCTAAGTCAGGCTTGGCAACTGACAGATTGAGCCATCTTAAGTCCTTGCACATCCAGCCTTCTATCCTAGAATTAGACACCAGGCAGTGCCTTTAACTTTTAAAGAAGAAGCATTGAAGGAAAAGAAAAAAACTGTACAGCCTAGCTGGAGACCCACTGGAAGACCCGAAGAGGTTGTACTTCTGAAATCAGCTACAACACCATCCTGCCTCTTGGGAGCAAGCTTTTCCCTGCCAGTACCAGCTCCAAGCTCCTCAGGCTGTGCCCATCCTCAATGGCTCTCAGAACCAGTAATGTACCAGACTGGGGTGGGGGTAAAGCAGGGCATAACTCACATTAGGACTGTGGGGTTTTGTCCAGTCTTCTGTCTGGTCTCTCCTTGGCTCCCTTGGACTTGCACATCAGCCAAGAGCAGAGATGTAAAGGTACAGCCACCAGCATCTGCACCAATACCATACCTACCACAGCATGCCAGAAGTGTTCCCACTGGCTTCCAATAAACCTGAAAGCCCTTAATGGTGACTTGCAAGCAGAGCTGGTGCTGAAGCACTGGTACCTGCTCTGGCACAGAGGCTGATGATTGCCTTTGAGCGACCGTGTGACACATGTGGCATCAGTCACTGAGTGCTAGATGTTTCTTTCTTTGGGCTAGACTAATCTGTTCTGGTAAGCTGGCTAACTCTGAATTGGAAAGCAGGTGGTAAGAGACTCTTTTCTGGTGCCTTTTGCAGACCCTCCTCTCTCAGAGGACACTGTGCCAGGGGAAGGAGATCCACAGCCACAACGTGGCCACCAGCAGGGAACACCTTGGCTCAGCTGCAGTCAGTAGCGCTTTTGGTCTCTGCCTTGCTAATATTTATTTTAAGAGGTCTTGATGAGTCAAGCTGCTCAGGATGAAAGTCCACAGCCTGCCGGCAATGTGAGTGAGCACAGGGAGCCTGTGCTAACAGAGGATGCCAGGAGTGCAAAGTGCACCTCAGCTGAGCTCATGGGACCACGAGCCAGCAGCGATGACTTGGGGCAGAGCTCACTGCTGCAAGCCCAGCCAAGAAAAATGAAGGCAGCCATTTTCCTGCAGTGTGCTCCAAAACTGTCTGCGGCATCGCTGCCTTGATAGCTAACCAAAATTATAATTTACAACCTTTTTTTTTCCCACTTGTAGTCTAAATCTAGACTAGATCTGTTTTCAGAAGCGTTCTAATTTAAGATCACACTTTAGTAAATCCTTAAAATTAACGATTTCTTATCTGTCAGCCTCCAAGACAAACATAGGTTTTCAGCAGAACCAAGAACAGCTAAAAACTCAGCCAAAGCTGTCCATCCCAGGTGAGGTCCACAGGGGAAAGTGTGACCCATTAGGACACCAAGGAACTTGAGTCCAGCTTTGCAACTTGCTGCACATAAAGCCTGCATCTTCCTTCAGGATTTACATCCTTCACATAAGTAAGACATAGAAATTAAATCTATTCATCAGGGAAAGCAGTTTTTCACAAAGAGAAAAACCACATTTTTTCGTCATCTCTACCTTCCTTGCTCAGATTTGTCTCTTTTATGCATCAAGAAAAATTAAATTCCAAATTTTCAAGAATTAACAGCATATTGCTGCATTACAGAGGACCACAATCACTACAGAGGATGAACAATACGAGTCCACAAGAGCAGCTGTGGCTTTTTATCAGCTAAAGCGGTCACCATTTATTTTTCTTTATCTTGAAATTGATGGGTTTGCTTTTAAAGTTCAATAGTATTAGAATGGGATCAGACCCTTCAGTGGAAATAAAACAACAAAATCCAAGTCTCTTGGTTTGTTTAGAAAGGCCACCCTTCTTCCAAAACACTCCTAATTTTAATTGATTTCTATGCTAGACAAACAGCTAAGAAGAAAAAGGAGCAGACTCCCAGCTATTTTTCCACCCAGTAAGACCCACTGGGCAAACAAACTCGTATTCATTATTTACCTTGGGGCAGGACCCCGTCTCCTTAACCAGGTTAAGGGTCCCACTGTGTTAATCTTTACATTAGTCCGGTGCAACGTGCCTCATAATTAAACAAAGTAATGTCAATCCCTCTTTAGTAAGGGGGCTGGGACGGACGACACCAACCCCCTCCTCCCCAGGCACACACTGTGCTATAATCTGCCACCTCCTATAAATGCTGCCATTCGTCTTTTCTTCAGATGCATTGCAGGAGTATTTCCATATAAGCCTTATTATAATAAAAACGACAGTGTGACAAACAGCTTTGCAAATAGGTCTGCTGCTCCAACAAAGCACAGACACAACACGCTGATTTGCAGCAATACCCTGCAAAATCCAGAAGTGCTACTGGTTGATTTGAAATCCAGTACATTTAGGTGGTTGCTTTATCTTCTTCATCATGATACCTATTTCCTTAGACAAAGCTGAAGAAGTAGAACATGTGCTCAATGCCTGCGACTGTTCCCCCAATCCCTTCCTTCTCCTCCCCTCCAATTTACATTGATTACAGGTTTCGAAGTCTTAGAGATTCATTTTTAAGTTCTGTTTAAAATGCTGATTTTTACTTGTTTTCTTTTCATCTAGATCAATAATGCTCAGATGATAAACATGTACCATTTACCATTTATACTTTTTCATCTTATTGAATATTCCACAGCAAGCCTAAGAAAAATCAGTTCCTGGATACCACTTACATTTCCCCTCTCTAGCCTATTCCCTGTTTTATCTATAACACAATACATGAGCCTGAGCGTGTTCTAATAACACAGACACCCGTTATAACATTCAGACATTAAGTGCAGCAGAAAGGAACTGCATCTTAAAACGTTCACTGCTCATTAAAAAGTTTGTGTAATTTTATGATGACAGTTCAGCGCATACATTATTCTCTGCGAAACAGTGCCCCAGTGTTAAGACATCACCACATCAGTTTTCTATTCAGTCTTCACTGAGAGATGAGAAGCCACCATTTTCTTTTTGATACATGCAAATTAAATTGTTTGTCTCTACAGAAAGTGTAAACCACAGAGAATTCTGCATTTCAGTGGCGATACTGTCACCTAGCATTAAAAACAAGCATTAATTTGTAAATCAATCTCCTCAATCGTGTTCAAAGGAAGTAATTAAGCATTTAATGTACTAACAAACCAGCACAAATATTAGTTCTGTTTCCAAGGTATCTCACAACCATATAAAATTCCCATCACGCTGATCTGCATCAGAACAGACTCTTGTACACCATTTCAATAGATGCAGGCTTACCAGAGTCTTGCACAAGCTATACAATTTATACTGTTTCAAATTTAGCAACACATAAATAGCTGCTTACACATATCTGGGACTATTAGACTTGATTTTACATTCTAGAGCATTAAAAAACAACAGTGTCTTGCCATTATCCTGCTTATGAAATGCTACAAATTCTTTAATAGTCATGCAGTATTTTCAGCATTAAAAAAAAAAAAAGCTCAAAATAATTTTTCTAGCGAGAGCATTTAGGAATGCCTTACCTCATTAAAATAAAGTTTTAAACAATGTCTACATTTAACTTACATAATGCACTGGGCTTGCTGTAATTATCTAGTAATTCCAACTATTCAGTAATACAGGAGACTTAAAGCACAGCTTAGGAACAGGAAGATTTGTATTTTCCAGCAACCCTGCAAAACTCTAGTGAAGTTAGTTCATTGCACTGACAATAAAAAAAACCTCAAAACCAGTCAGGCAAAGTAGTTTAGCAGCTGTATACAGAGCTTTCTTTCGCTCGAGGCTTTAATAATTTCAACAGTCACAATTTCACAAATCATCTTTCAAACGCTGCATAGCCACGCTGCGATAAGAACCAAAGCTGCGAGAGTCGTGGCTCTCCAGTAATGCACAAAAATCCCGATATACAGGGTGGCGACTGAAAGATACATTCATTAACTTTGTTTTCCTGGCTTTAAAAAGGTCAAGTGGGATGCTGATTGCCAGTCAACCACTTTGTTTCAGGCATTTTTATTAGACAAAAGGCTTTCAGTTAGCACTGCATTGTGCCCCACCCAGCTGGCTGAGAATTGTCATCTTCTCACTCCATTAGGCTGTAGGGCTGTATCACAATTTCCTAATTAAGCATGCCCTCCGATACATGTGTCTACCTTATAAACACACTCTGTTCTTTCCCTCCCCTCCTAAATAATCTTTTGGCAGGTCAGACACGAGGAGAATAAAAATAATAATAATAAAAAAAAAAAAACAAACCAAAAACTAACCCATGAATGAAACAATGAAGGAACAGGATAGTACCGACCTTTTCTTGTAATAATGTCTTGCATCTCTCCCTCCCTTGCTGGTTTCTTAAACTAGGAAACCACTTCTTTAAAAATTAATTACCAGAAGGAAAAAACCCAACCCTTCTTCAAAGCACCCACTCCTCCCCAAAACCAGGCAAGCATATATTGGTCAATTTTTTATTCTAAACATATTTCGAGAATGAGGATTTTTCCATGCACACATCCTGCATCAACCTCACTCTATCTGCATATGACATATCAAATGTAATGGGTAAAATAAGAGGAAGTAAATTGTACTCTTTCTTCTCCTTGCACCATCCATATTTATTGACGCTACGCAAATGCACAGTATGTTAAAAGAATGTTAAAAACTTTATACTTATGAAATCCAGGTTATGAGATTTTCAATAAACACATGAATTTAACCATTCATAAGAACAGTAAATGACAAGTTTATCATGAAAGAATGTCACATTTACTTAACCCCTATTTATGTGATTTGTGGCAGCCATACCTTATCATGAAATATCAAGTACACACTGTGAGAGAATATTGAAGACACCGCTAGAGTACAGAAAACACTTTCTGTTTTCAAAACAATTTAAAGTAATAGAACATTCTCCCAGGTTTCTCTACGTACACTCGGTTTAACTAAACTCCTCATCTATCTTTTAAAATGCAAACCTGACTAACACTGGCCAACAACAATATTATGCTAATACAAGTCAAAAAGGAGCATCTCTTAGCTTGATGGATTAAAGGGGAAATACTCAGGTAGGACACAGTTTTCATGAGAAGGCCCAATTCTTCCTTTCCTTTTATTTTTAAAACTGATCTTATGAGCACCCATTATTTCTCCCCTCCACAGCATCTTTTAAAAACCCCTCTTACATATCCAGATGGCCATCATGCGTATATGCAGTGGCAAGAGTTTTCCGAAATGTGGACTTTTCAAGGTAAAATGCAGGCATATTGCAAAGAAACCTTACTTCTTGGACTAGTATTTCTCAGCACATATTTGACAGAGTCCTATTAACCCACAATTACTTAACCTGTGGTGAAATGCGGCCAATTCTTCCCTTCTGAACGCGCATTTAATGCGTCAATGTTTCATGCTGGTAAGAGAGCTTTAATTCTTATTACATTAAAAAGACTATTTCCAGATTAAATAAGTTGAATTCATTACCATACCTTACTTTTGCTTTTCAATTTTCATCTGTTCCTTGACTGTTGGGTGGTATTAATGGAGTCCTTGGAGTACCTACCTTCCAACATTTTAATGGTTCAAACAAGGCCATAACATTGTCACAAATTATTTGAAATACATCTCATTCTTTAACAGGGGATAGGTGCTGATAATGCAAGCACTGGAAACACAGGTAAATTCTTTCCTAGTTAATTTTTTTTTTTTTTGTATGAAAAGCAGAGCCTTTCAGATATTACCCATGATGCCCCAGAACCAAAAACATCTGCAATATGCTACGTTCCCTGTTTGTCGCAATCAACCCACCTATTTAAAGCGGGGGGAAGAGACCGTTAATTTATTAAAATACACACACAGAGAGAGACAAAATTCATAGAAAGATCTCTTGTACTCACACGTTGCACTGAGCCGCATGCAGGAAGGTAACTGTGTCAGTGCCAGCCATGTTGAAGACCTGCAAGACCCAGGTATTTGTGAAGATGTTATTTGATGGCTTTGTGACTTTCAACCATAAAATATCCCCTGCTTCCCCAGAGCCACCTACAATTTTGCTAATGATGTTCTAATTTTAAACGTGGTGTGTGAGAGACAGGGTAAGGAGAAACGTTCTAGGTGTTTTAACCTCATGATGCTACAGCTGTAATGCAAGAATATTTAAGAAACTCCTGAAATGCCCCTTCATGAGTAACTATTTCTTTCCTGCTGAAGCAGAAAGGGGCGGGGGTGGTGGGGGTGGTG
>VWZP01007309.1:0-29274 GCA_013396995.1 Dicaeum eximium | reverse complement strand
GGTGGGGGAACAAGCCCTATGGCCATGCAGTTCACACCTTCAGAGCCTTCAGAGGTAATGACCCTGCTTGGTTAGGACAAATGGTAGGACACGCAAGGTGACATTTGAAAACAAGGTCTTCTCAAACATTTTTTTCCCTCTTCTCCCTCCAAGTAGGTCACTCCTCTCAGCTGATTTTGTGTAATTGGTCTAGTTTGTTAAAAAGCAAAAAGAGCCCATCCTGCAGCATATGCTACCAGGAGAGCTAATGCCCTACTGCAGAGGGAGAGGGCTTGCTAAAAGCCATTATTGCTAAAAGGGAGCATCACCCGCTATGGCCATTTTAGACTTCTTTCAGGTTGTGGCAACCTGGATTTCTCAAAACCACTTCAGCAGAAGCAGCACAGCAAAGGCGTTTCCTGGTGGCTCCCTGCTAATGACTGCACCGATCTACAGCCTGTCACCAAACCACGACTGCACGAGGGCAGCCGAGCTCTCCTCATCCCAAACACGGAGTGCTCAAGCTTTACCTCGGCATCCTCCCACCCGGCTGACAGCGAGATGTGCTGTGTCGGTGCGGAAGCCCGATCGCTCCTTCCCCTCGCACAGTCCTTAGGAAGAGGTGGGTGCTCTGGGGCGCTCCCTTGCCCGGGGAACAGGCGGCACCGTTGTTCTAGAACCTTCCTGCGCATGCCTGCGCACTGCCTGCATCCCAAAATCTGCCTGGCAAAAGCACGCTCCCGGAGAGCGGCTGCTCTTCCCGACACACCAGCAATCAGAAGAGGGCTTTTTCATACACTGTATTTCCCAGCGAAACCCTAAAGTAATTAATTATGCTTTCCCTTGCTCCTCGTGGGGTACGTAGTGGCTACAATGTGATGCCTACTAAGTTTGGAGTGATTTCAACTAAAAAACCCCACAAACCCCAAAAGCCAACTGAGACCAGAAACACACACTCCGACAGCCGAGGTACAGCAGTACCCTTATCCCCGCAGCTGCTCTCAGGGACGCGTGTCCTGCAACCTCTAGTCGCACAGCCCCGACTGCGCCGTGTCCGCAGCAGGCTCCGCATCGCCCCGCACCGCAGCTGGCCCAGGCAGGGCCACGCGTGGCTCCCCCGCGCAGCGCTGCGGGAAGGGCAGGTCGCCAAGGCGAGCTCCCCACGCGAGCATCCTCCGCGGGAGGCGGGAGGGGGGCAGCCCGGCCCCCGGGATCGGGCTTTTGTTAATGCCTCTTCCCATCTTAAGGAGTTCTAGAAACTTTCCGAGAAGCGCTCGGGGCTGCGCCCCCGGGCTGCCGTAGTGCAGGTGTCCGGCCCCGGCCGAGCATCCGCCCGCAGCGGCACCGCGACCCCGGGGCGAGCAGGACGAGACGCTCCGCTCCGCATCCCGGCCGGCCGGACCGCCGGGGGTCCGCGGGGCCGCACCCACGGGCGCGGCGGAGNCATTGGCCGGCGCGCGGCGGGCACCGCCCCCTCTCGTGTCACGGGATAGGCCTGGCGGGACGGTGGGTGGGCGTGGCCTGGCGGCCGGTGGCGCTGGGCGGGGACGCGTTCTCTCCGCTGATTGGTCAGTGGCGCCGGCGGTGCCGGGCGGTGATTGGCCGGAGCGCGCGGGCCGGGCGGGAGTTGCACGCGGCAGAGGCGGGAGCGGCGCGGCCGGAGCCGGGCGGGACCCGCCGGGCGGCGGCCGCGGGGGGCGGCGGGGGGAGCACCGCGCCACGCCACGCCACACCGCGGGCGGGACGTGAGGGGCTCTGGAATGCCGCGGGAAGGGCCCGGAGGCGGATCGGGACCGGCTCCGTTCTGGAGCGCCGGGTCCTTGAACCCCTTCCTCAGCCCCGTCCGTCCCCACGCGCGCCCGGCCGGCCGGGGATTCCGTGCAGCATCGGCCGGCCCGCACCGTCGGAGGTGCCGCTCCCGCGGGGGCCCTGCCCTGCCCTGCCCTGCCCTGCCCTGCCCTGCCTCCCCCCGGGGTCGATACCGATGGCTGGGTAGCGCCGCCGCAGAGTTCCCCGGTGGCGAAGGTACCCGCGGCTCGGGCGAGCGGGGGGAACAGAAGGCAGCGTGCTCAGGCCGTGCTGAAGTGGGCAGAGGGTTGTGCGGGGGGGCACGGCGGGAGGAGCCGCCTGTGTCCCCGCACCGCGCGCTCAGCTGCCGTGGGGACAGTGCCTGCGGTCCACGCCTATGGCGGGATGAGTTTCATTAAACACACTGATCCCCGGGGTTTTCCATTGGAAAAAGCAGGATCAAGAAGGCTGCACGTTCTCATTGAAAGGGACTGTCAGCCTGCAGTAAGGGTGAGCTGACAGCTCGCTTTTACAGCGTGACGCCGGTGAACCTCCGCTTCTGAAGATGAGTGTTTGGTGCAGCCTTCTGCGGGGGAACACCCGCCCTGCCAGGGTCCTTGTCCCCTGCCTGCTGCCCACGCCGAGTGCTGGAGAAGCAGCAGGCTTGGATGACACGTGACCCCCACTGCTCCCCACCTCTGAAATCTGGTCCTGAGAACACTGAGTTACTTAATTCAGGCTCCTGACCCCTCTTCTGGGCAACGGGGCTGCTGCTCTTTAATGTGGCATCTCACCAACCCCCACCCCTCTGGAGAACACACCCGCACTTTCCACCTTGCTGTGTCTGTGCCTGCATCCCGATTTTGTGTCAAACGAGACTTTTGGACAAACGAGGGCTGGGACGAACTTCTGGGAGCACCCACCTGCATCAGCGGGACACTGAAGCGCATACCATGGCTCAGCAAGCAGCTGCGGGCTGAGCGACACGTTCACAACCCTCTGCTTCCAGGGGAAATTTTGTATGTGAAGCAGAAAAAAACCCCATGACTTCCAAACTGCAAAAAAACCCCCAATCACCAAACCCATCCAAACACTCTGTTTGCTCCTGTTTGCCAGACCAGGCAGTAGATGCCCCTACCCTGCTGAATTCTTGTCCTAGGATTTTTCTGGGTCCAGTGATGCCAGGGGGCAGGGAACAAGTCCTGAGTGAAGCCCCAGCTCTGCATTTGCCTGTTCCATTCCCAGTGTTCCAGACCTGTAACTGCCCCACTTCCCTGGTTCCTCTTGCCTGTCTACACTGCACAGCAGGGCTGGTGGGCAGCCCCCCACCCTGGGTGGGCACACCCCAGCCCCTCTGCTGCTATTTCCAAGTCTCTGCAATTGCTGTTAGCTGTAGAGCTTTATGTGCTCCCCATCTTTGCAGGGTTTAATTGTCATATGGCTCCTCCCTGCAAATGGCACGTTTTTGGGTAGTTCTCGTGGAGGGAAGTGCACTGGTGCAGAGCTGCCACTCCTGTGTAGGATTATATCCTCCTTGGGATCAGGGCCCTTTTGGTGGCATAAAATATATCTAGCCTGATGTGTACTCTTCAGATCAAATCCTTAGATTAAAATGTGTTTATTTCCATGGATGTTTTAAATTTTTGCAGAAATATTTTTCTAATGTTTATATTTTATTATTATTAATTTAATTGCTGCAATCTTTACTCATTTGTGTAGTCTCTGACAGAGACGAAGAGAGGTGTGTACTGGGTTGCACCGTTTTTCCCTGATGGAATAGGTACCCTTCACATTAGTGCATTAACATCTTTTTCTCCCAGAAAAATCTTGAAGCTTTAACCTTGCAGATTACTGCCATGTAATCATAAAGCTGTGTTTTTCCTGCTAGAAATTTCTCATAGGAGCTTGTCTATCTGACATGATCCACTTACTGTTTTTTCCTTGTCAAGTACAGGCTTGTTTTTCAATAAAAATAAAAGCAAAGAGCTAATTCTGAAATCCTTAGTCAGACAAAGCTTGCACTGAAATCAAGGGGAGTCTTGTCTGGGTGTAAAGATTGCAGGTTGAGGATCAAAATCATTATAATAAAACATTGTCGCAGGAGCAACATCTCCCACTTGAAAAATAAACATCTTTGCTCCAGTTAGCTATTTATGTAGCTGCAGGAGACTATTGATTTAGGAAAGCTTTCTGGTGCACAGATGCTCTAAACCCTTAGCACTACTAAGAAGCAGCAAAGCTTGGGAGGAGCAGGTTACAAAAGAAGTATAATATAAACCTCTGCTTTTTTCTGCTCCTAGCAGTACTCAGCTTAAGCCTCTGGCTCACCTTCACCTGAAACACTCCTTTGCCACATCTTTGCCTCATCCCATGCTCAGATGTTTGCAGCCAGGCTACACAGCCAGTAGAATTAAACATTTGTCCATGGTGGGGACACAGGGCTTTGGAGCCCAGCAAAGGCGCTGAAGAACAAGGGCTGCGTCCCTGCTTGAGTATGATACACCTGTAGCTTCTCCCTCCTTGCCTAAGAGACTCTTACAAGAGGGACAACAGAAGTTTGGGTAATTGTTCCAAAATAAGAACCAATCTACTAATCCATCACTAGCAGAGATCAAGAGGCGAGGCGGCAGAGAGGGGGGAAAACATGCACAAACAGCCTGAGTCAAACAGAGAATTTGTCATCGTATTTGTATAAATTTCCCAAATTTCCGTTGTAATGTAATTATCCCGTTATACTTACAGTAGAAGAATACTTTCAGAGTTACTTTTGAATATATTAGGTTACATTACATAAAACAGAAAATTGAAAGTCTTTAAACAGTGCTGTGAAGTGTTTCCAAAGAGTCTGCCTCTAATGCCAATGAATAACAAAGCTGCAAATGGCAGAAGGAGTTGATTACTTTTGAGTCTTGCAACTTATACTACATAAAATTGCCTTTAAAGTACATGTCTAGGAATTAGGCTGGTGACTTAAGTGGGAAGAGTTGGGCTTAAAACATGCTAAAATTATTTTTTGTGGGAGAAGATGGCGTCTTTCGCGCTGTTTCAGCCACAGACTTTTCCTCACCAGATGTGTCAAGGATTAAGTGCTTCGTTGAGTAATGGCCACCAGGAACCAGCCTCTTTGGCCCCACCCCAGAAGACATTGCCACTCTAACAGGAAATAGATAAACTTGAGTCCACAAGCAATTTTTTTCTCAAGGGAAGGCAAGTATGGCATTTCTGCACTAATGCAAACAGATGTTAACATAAAAGAAGATGAAACAACAAATCACTCAGAGAAAATCTAAGTTGCTCAGCCTTTAATCTATTTAACATAAATAACTTCCATAACTATAGTGAATAGGGCAGTTGATCAGAAGTCCTAGTATGGAGGCTTGGAAGTCATGGTATGAAATCTATTCATCTTACATCCCACATCTCAAAAAATGGCAATAACTGCATCTGATGTTCTGAGAAATGCCAATACCACATAACTCCATTTAGTGGCCTATTTACATAGATCCCAGCTCTCTGCTGAAGTGAAAATGCTGTTTTGGCGTGGTTGGAGGATACAAAAGTAAGTTGCATGCTCTGGATCTGCACGTCATAATTTAACATTCTTTTGGGGGCAGGCAGATGCGGTTGTTCAGCCATCAGGCAACCCTCGCAGAGCTCAGGGATCAGAGCTGCCTTCTGATCACCCAGGCACTTCAAGCTCCTCTCCAAAAAGCAGCAGGTGAACCCTGATTTATTTGCAGTACAGGAGAACAGGGTAGGTGCTGTATTACCCCTGTCAGAAGCTGGCAAACCCCATTTACCCATTATAGTCCTGTGGACTCTTGTCTGAGCAGTGGAGCTTGACTTGAAAAGCCTTACAAAGACAAAGGGTGAGCTTGTGGTTGTGTTGGGGGCACACTTTGTAGATTTGGTTTTATTTTTGCCCTGAGCTGTGGTTACCATTGCCTTGCTCTCCTGTCAGCTGCCAGCCCTTTCCCTGCAATAGAGAGATAATATTGCCTTGCTCTGCCACGTCTGTTTAGGACCTAGACACCAGTGATCACGAAATAATCGTACACAACATGGGGCCCTGAACTTAGCTGAGAGATCAAGGTAGCAAAAATGATTTGCCCATCCAGTACCCACATGGGGCCACATGCTTGGAGTAATAGCAGTGCTAAGAGCAGCAGACTGTAGCTCAGACCTTCAGTGGCTTGCGAGTTTCCCATGGGGCTTGGGAAAGAGACAGCCCTCTGCTTCCCTCCCTCTTCTCCAGAAAGGACTTTTTTTGGACCCTCTTGCAGCACATGTGGGTCAGGCAACCCTCTATGGGACAGGACCTAGGAAACCCTGGGAGAGATTTCTACATACGGCTGGAAAGCTGCAGAGTGGCCCAGAGGACATCCCTTGTCGTGTCCTTAGTCCTCCATCAGGGAATGATGGAGCTGGGCCATAGCAGACAGCCTATAAAAATTAATTTATTATTACTGTAGGATGTCTGAGTTGAATTGACTGAATCTAAGGGGTCGATGCTCATAATTTCCAATGGGCCTGTCAATTCATTTAACAGTAGAAAATGACCAGGGAGGGATCACAATTGCCACCATCACCTTGTAACCTTTCAACCTTGTAAAACTTTGGTTGAACACATAGACTGCTTGTTGTGCTTTCCCATACAGTTTCACATACAATGTTTGTAAGAGTCCTTTGCACACCACCTGCCCTCCAAAATGCAAATCTCCCACTTAAAATGAGAGCAGTGGGCAGCCTGCAGACTATAGGTGACATAAACCGGAGTTCAGGAGATCATGATATCATAAAATGGAGCACAAGCTGCAATGTTTGCATTTAAATTGAGCTCTCTGAACAAATGCTTTGGAATTGTTCATAAACAAGGGGTTCCAGTAAAAATGTGACTAATGCCATTAGTCATCAGAAGTGGATATTCTGCATTGCCACAGCCACCGGTGGCAGAGTTCCCGTTACCTTCAGCAGGAGTAGGTTATGTTTCTAGGAGATTTACTGCCCTTACCTAGCATGTCAAAACCGTCAAGGTCCACAGTATGTGAAATGTAATGCTTAATAGCAGAAGAAAAGACTGTTTTGGAATAGGAGGAAACTGATGTGAAAGGGGCAATAAAAGAGTGCGTTAAATGATGATGCCTCTTTTGAAAGGAAATTCACAGGCATCTGGGGCCATTACCTTTCATATCCCAGCAATCAGGAAATTACCCTTTAACCCTTCTCTGTTGACCTCCTCTCCTTTCTCTTTTTCTGTCATTCATTCATTTTTCCTAATGACTGGAGAAGATAGATACAGTCTATGATTTATGCTTCCCAAGGCTGCAGTCTGCCTCCTTCCTATACCTTCCCAAGCACTTCAATGTCTGTGTTCACTCAACTCTAGAAAGAGTCAAAGCTTCACTCAGATTTACTTCCATGTCATACTTACCAACATCTGAATTGTTTATGCTTCATTTATTCCAAACCCCATGTTACCTAATTACCCCTGACCTAGGAATAAATCTTACTCCCATCTTTGCTGTCACCTGGAGGCAGGCAAAGCACTGGAGGTGTTGGGAGCCCTCTGCTTCAAGGAGAGGTTGGACCCTTTGGACTTGCACAGGCTGATGCTGCATAGGGAGTACATAGAAATACACCATGACCCTGCTACAAAACTAAAATCAGGAGAAGGAGTTGCATCTAACATCTCATCCTGAGGGAGAGGAATGATGGAATGAATGACTGTTTCACCCTCTGATCCCAGGGAGATCTGGCAGATACAGCATCAGATAATAGGTTTCAGGAAAAGTGTGACAATATCACTTCTAAGAACAGAAACGGTGACTATAAAGCCAACAAACAATGGTTACAACTCTCCAGGGCTATGATGACTGCATACAAAATCTCTGAAATGCCGTGAGTTAGCACTATTAGCTTTATCAGGAAAAGAACTTGGAGAGTGAGACATGGCTGCTTGTCATGGAAAATAGAAATTCTGTCTGAGTAAGTTCAGAGCAGCCTTTGCCTGCAGAGCAACTGAAAGTCCTGAGTCATCACACTGAATTGTAAGCTGCTGGCTGCAAATCCAGCACTGAATTCCCACCTATGTTAATTGCATGTATTGGAAAACAAATTTTGCTGACATAGTGGCACTTCACTGCATGCCAAAATGTGAGTATCTCCTCAGTTTTTGTTTTCCGTGGAGGTTTCCCCTCCCTGCTTTGGGTCCTGCCTCTCACCGAGAGCTTAGACTGGCATAACTGGTCCTCAGACCATCGTGCTCAGACACGTGGTGACTTGGTTCTTGCCTATGCACCTGGTTTTTCAACTTTTTAACCTAAATAAACCAGAGGTCCTTCCCTTTAAGCCTTGCTAAGGTCACACTGGTACTGTTCAGCAGCTCTGGGGTCACCCCGAAGTTGTGAGCCAATTTAGCCTTGAGGGATGGCTTTTCCTCCAGAACATCTAAGTTCTTGCCCAGAGGAATGATGACTGTGTGGGCACCACCTGCAGCTCCTGATGGCTGGCCCAGCTTTGCAGGGAAGATATATTGGGAAGAGGTGATTTTCTCAGGTTACTGGGTAGGGGCGTGCTCAGCATGATGGAGGGTAGGAGTCTGCTTCCCCACCAGAGCTGCACTGTCACTGCTTGTCTCCTGCTTTTGTGCAGACCCTGCCAGCTCACGGGGCACCATTCAATTTATTTCCTCTGGGCCCTGTCAGAGAATTTGTGGCTATTTGCAGGGATATTTCCCAGCCACATGAGGTGACTGTCTCCTCCCCTGGCTGCGGCAGCCCCAGCACACTTTGCTTTTCGGTGGGTGCTCCCATCCCTGCAGGAACTGCAGCAGTGGCACATATGTGTGGGACAAAAGGGTGCCTCCTGCTCTGTCTGGGACCAGGAGTGCTCGAGGGACAGAGTGTCAAGAAGCTGGTAATAGAAATAAATGAAGGCAAACCCCCCTCCTATTGTCCACAGAGGCTATTTTTGGTGCAACTATTTTAAGGGTTGTTCTCCTGGCATTCCACATCCTGACATTTCAGCACATTTGCCTCACCTACTGTCTGCATTACTGGGTTTTCAGCTACAGATCATCCCTATCAAGCCACTGCAGTGATTTTTTTTAATGCCCTATCTGTGTTGTACACACAGTGTCATCAGCACCTTTTATTTGTAAAACAATAACTCCAGGAATAAAAGGGGCATATCCACTCTCCTCCTGCCCCCAGCACTTACAAGCCTCAGCATCATTTTAATATTCAATGTATGATGCCTTAGTTGAGCAAAACACACTTTGTGCAGGAGCTGTTTAATAAAATAAAAACATGCTCCAAAGTGACCCACATGGCAGGGGTAATTTAGTATGCTCCTCTTTGTGCTTTCTGTCTTACTTTTGCTATTTACAGATTTTTTTCCTCATCTGTTTGCACAGGGAATAGATGCTGACATTGTCCTTTTCATGAATAAATCTCTTTTTAGCATGTTGGCCAGGACAATAAAAAAATTATCAAACAAATTAGAGCCTGAACCTGCAACCTTTTCTGATGAAAAGAAAACCTGTTTGTGGGCCAGCTCCCTGGCTTACAAGGGGCTTTTTCTGGAGGAAGAGCTGCTCACGTGAGCTACACGTACAAGGTCTCAGAATTTTCGTGCTGCAGAGCTTGACTGTCAGCCAAAGTGGAGGCGGCTCAGCAAAGGGAATAAAGGTGGTTGTCAGAGACGAGTCTCAATTTCCTCTTCCTCTGCCACCTGCTGCGTTGGAAGGACCAAAGGTTGCTGTAATTTATACCGTGGCTTAAAGTCTTGGTGAATGGTTTGCCTCCAAAGCAAGAATCGTGTCTGTGGTAGCTTTTGCAGCAGGAGAAATTTTAATGGTGCCTCCAGAATGACATGGATCGCAAAGTAGATTGATGGGAAGAAGTCCCCACAAAGGCTGTTAACTATGAAGGCAGCAGCTGAGCCTCAGGTACCCTCTGAGCTGTCAGTGTCTGGAGGCTGTGTCTGAAGGAGAAGCACATTGCTCTTCTGCCACTGGCCATGGGGACCTCCCTCTGACCTCTGTGTCTTTCCTTGTGTTCAGAGCTAACTCCAGCCATTCCCAGCTCCAAGTTACAGTGTTTTCATTTGGCTACATCCCAGAAAGCAAATGGCAAGGAATGGTCAGGACATGGCATATATTGCCCCAAGTGCCTTACCTTAGGCTTCCCTCTTCCCTCCTGCCTTCAGAGGGAGAGGACTTGTACCCATCCTTGTGCAGGTGTGGAGGGACCAGCACAATGCAAATGCTTAGGACCTGCACCCTCACCAGCTCAGCTGGAAGTGGATACCCTGGCCAGAGGAGTTTGTCTGGCTTAGAAATGCCACCCAGCTTCAGCCAGGGGATTTTGTGTATAGATCAGGAGGTTGTAAAGGACAACATCTGAGAGGCAGCAGAGCTCTGCAGCTGAGGTCGTCCCCAGCGCACGCCAGCTGCCCAGGCAGTGCAAGGGTCCCCAAGTGAGCTTGCAGGATGAACAAAGCATCTTTTCCTGTGCAAGAGAGATGCCTTCTCAGGGGTTTTAGCCCAGAGAGCATCCGTGGGTTGACTGCTGCCTTGTGCCCCCCATTCCAGGCACACCTTTTGCCAGGCTCCTCCTCTGCATGGCGAGGAACAGCTTCAGCTTTCTCAGCCTTTCAGAAGAGGAAAACTGTTTTCCCAGAGACGATTCCCAGTTCACAGGGTTGTGGACACTGACTACCCAGAGGTGGAAATAACAGGATGGGAAGTGTGTGTACAAAGAACTATTTTTATCAATGGACGAATTGTAGTAGGTGCAATAATAAAAAATTAAAAACTGGTATGACTAACCCAGGCTCTCAGCAGCCCTGGCTCCCACTGTGCTGAAAATGGTATCAGCCTAAGTCTTTTTATGAGCTGAAGACTACCAGGTAAGCAAAACTCTGCTTGGTATCTTCCCTTGGCTCCAGCAAGAATAGTCAATAAAGCCTTTGTTTTGTGCCTGGCAAGAAAACGATAAAAACAACTGCATCTTCAGCCAAGAAAAGCCCTGCAAGGGTAAAGATGATAGGATTTCAACTAAGCAGCAGAAATGCAGTTTGGTATGAATAACTTTATAGGCTAAGATGCCAATGCATGCAGAAAACATGGTTCTGCCAGCTAGTGTTGGTTGAGTGTATGCAAAAGCAGCTGGCAGCCTGTGGACACCAGTTTTGACACATGTTGGTGGTTAGGAGAGTTTTAAAGGGTAACCAAGAAAATGCCAGCAAAATTCTATGAAATAATGCTAGTTTTACAAACCAGATATACAAGATGGATTATTTAGTAGAAAAAAAAGGAAAGAAAATCCAGAAGGCAATAATTCAATCAGTGACAGCTGACTGGACGTGTGTCAGAAGGGGAGGCTAATTGAAGAGACATTTCTGCAAACACCCAAGATGCAAACAAAATCAAGAGTCTCCTGCCTTTTGCAGTGCTGCCAAAGGTCTTCAGGCACAGAAGTCCAGGAGCAGAGTCATCAGAGCCCCAGTGTATAAGAAAAAACCAGGCCCCCAGATCTGACCACTGCCACCCAGAAAAGTCTGTTTTTCCCCTCTGAAGGGGCAATCAGGGCCCCTAAGAGCATGAAGGAGGTTGGTCATGGTGGTTGTGTCCAAGGCCAGAGGGCTACTCTCATTTCTTCTTGCTTCCTCTGCCCCTTGGTGTAACACATTTAATCTCTGTATGAAGCACAGGATGTTCATGTTTGCCTGAAGCACATATTTCAGAAAGACTTTAATAATTCATTGGAATAATTAAGGGTGAGGAAATCCATAACTTTCTGTGGCAGTTTGTTCCCACTGCCCATCAACCCTACTGCTAAAAATGTGTGCCATATTTCCGATTAAACAGGTCTGATCTCACCATCCAGGCTTTGATATTTGCTGTCCTTTTCCTCCATGAGGTTAAAAGAGCTCCTATATGTCCAATATTTTTCCTCTCTTAGAGTGGAAAAAGCTGCCGTCTATCAAATCATTCCTCAGTCATCTTTCTGATAAGCAAGACAGATTGAACTCCCAGCCTTCCACCAGAGAATCTCCCCCTGGTTGTCCACTTGGTTTGGAGCTCTCTTCTTTACATCTTTGCTGACATTTTCAAAATACTTCTGGTAACATGGATGTCAGAAATACACTCACTATTCCCCCCAGTTTAGTTTCATCAGTGCTGCTTACAGATGTGCTTAGTTGCTTTTTCCTTTCTTTACTTTTTTTTTTTTTTTAAATAGATAGCGGTTTCATCCTTGGCCATTGGGGTCCCTGGATTTCTCTGAAGGACCCATCCCAGGCTGTAGACATTTTTTCTAGAAGCATCAAGCATTTGCACCTCACCTTGAGCTGCTTGTCCCCACAGCCACCACTTTTTCAGGATACAGATCCTCCCTCCTCCAATTTTGGAGCTGGCTCACCCAGCAAGCCTCTTTG
Source organism: Dicaeum eximium (assembly GCA_013396995.1). Lineage (NCBI taxonomy): Eukaryota > Metazoa > Chordata > Aves > Passeriformes > Dicaeidae > Dicaeum > Dicaeum eximium. The sequence goes on along the minus strand of VWZP01007309.1, from coordinate 17,067 downwards.
CTGTGAGTCCCATTCAGTCAGTTGTCCTGGCACTTGCTTAATCTTGGGCCTTTATTTTTTAATGTCTGTTACATTGTGGGAGCAAAGGGATACTAGGGGTGTAGATTAACAGCTTTTATTGATTCCCTTTCTCATACACACAAGAGTAACCAGAAAACATGAAGTGCAGGAATAACCAGAGAGAAACTGAGCACAGAGAGCATTGCACCATGTCCACATCACCCAGGGAAGGATCTCTTTGAACAAACAAGGTTTCCCCGAAATCTAGAGGGACTTTACAGGACTTGTGAAATCAGAGACAATTTAGGCCTTTGAGTCTCTGGGGAAAAAATTGAGTGTGTGGTTTGGGATCAGAGCTGGGAAGCACAGCTCTTTTCAAGAAAAGAGGAATAGTTTGCTTTGTGGATAACCACAAGAGATAATGAGGGAACAAGTTTTGAGAAATTTTGTGCTGAAGGTTTTTTGAATTTCAGCAATTTACACCAAGACATTTCTTCCAACATGCAGGAGACAATTTGTGTGAATATATTTGTGATTACATGATCATTGAAGGCTGTACATGAAGCAAACTCTTTGCCAGTGTTGTTAGAGATAATGGCATTAGGGAGAAATCCCAAGCAGGGATAATTACTCAGTGTTTAGTATGCCTGGTTATGCAAGCAGCCAAAAAAGCAGTGAGTGTGAATACCTCCAAGGAAGGACTTTTCTTAATGATGATTTTGTTGTATCACCATCATGCATTTGTTTGCTTGCAAAGGTGGGGTGTGTGCTGTTTATTTCCCTCAACTGATGCACAAAAGGAATAAATAAAGCTTGGCGAGCTGAAATGAGGAAAGATAGGCAAGTCAATAAATCACAAAGTCATTAAGAGCAGGGAGCAGGTTTTTTATTGCACTGTGAAATGCACAGGAAGCACACAGGCATGAGTCCAGTCACATGCATATTAAGAGATGAGCCATTGCATTTTGAAGATTAATATTTAGTGAGCAGGCATCATACAAGAAGACTTTACAGGAGTCAAAATTAGAGGCTGTGAGGGGTAATTGCTTGCTGTAACCACAGACTTCACAGGAGCTGGTTTCCACAGGCAGTGTGGTTTGTTGTCTCATTCATTGGGCCATGGTGTTGTGGAGCTGTGGAGGAGCAGGACAGCACGGTAGGGCAGCCTTGGTCACTTCACTTGCTTTGGCTGAGTGAGACAAGGTGATGGATAAGAGGGCAAGAGGAGTCTTCATCCCCACCTCCAGAAAAAGAGAATCCTTCACTCCTCAGAGTCCATACCAGATGGATTAAAGTAGGGTAGGTAAACAAGAAACAGAGTCTTGTCCCTTCTTCCCCAGCCGCCCTGCCAAGGACTACAGGTGCAGCAGAGCAAAGGAGGAAGGCCAGTGGGAAGGGGTGGTGCCCACTCTCAGACTGTTTAGCAGATAGGTGGGTTACCATGTTGGGTTGAGGTGTCCACCAGGTGCAGCAGCAGTGTAGCCTGCAGAGCAGCTGGGTGCTCAAAAGAAGCTGGTGATGTGCAGCTTGTTAGAAGGGAGCTAGAAACAACAGCCAAGAGGGTAAAATGCTGTCAGGCTATCTCAAAAGGCACCTTACTACCTAGTTACAGTAAAGGTATTTCCAGTTATCAGAAAATGGTTTAAAAGGAGATTAAAACAGGCAGATGGATAGACTGTCAAAGATGTCCTTACGAAGCTTAGGTTGTGTCCACACCAGGGAAAGCAGAAGAGCAAACAGGTGGAGACCCATAGTAACAACAGCCAAAATAGATTTTTGTGGAATAATTTCACTGTTGGCCATAAAATCCAACAACAAAACCATTTTCAACTACATCAGGCAGAGGCTACTTGCCAGCCAGCACATAGGGCCTAGAGATGACTGTGGGGTAATGGGAGCACTTAAAGATGACAGGACTGTAAGAGCGAAGGCAGACAAGATCTCTCTGCTGGTGTTTGCTGGAGAGGAGCCTCAGGAGACCTCCCATGCCACAGCTTTTTCCAGCTGGAGATGAGGAAGAAACAGCCTCAGATTGAACTGTCAGAAGAGGAGGTTTTAGAACAAGCTGATGAAATGAATAGCAACAAATCACCGGGTCCAGCTGGGGTTCAGCTTGGGCTCCCGAGGAGACTCAATTACAGGACTGCCAAACTACTGACTACAATGTGTAACCCCTGCCTTCCATCAGTCATGTGCCAGGAAATGGAGGTGGTAAATAGGATACTCTCTTTAAAAAAAAAGAGCTTTGGGAAACCACAGTCTTGTCTGCCTGCCTTCCTTCCAAGCAAATTGTCAGGCAGTGTGATGAAAAAACGAGCAGACAGACAGGTTGAATTGATACCAAAGATCTGTTATAGCCCTTCAGAACTGGTAGGTCTGTGGATGAGGATGACTCTCTGGATACAGTTTATTTGGCTTCCCCAAAAGGTGATGGCAGGTCTGTCACCCAGGTGTCTGCTGGTTGTTTAGGAAAGCACACGGATGTGTCTCTGTGGCGGTAGTGTTGATGTATGCACTGAGTTTTGTGTGTGAGCTGGACTGAGCTCTGCAGGGGCTCAGGAAGAGGAGAGTCACCTTCCCTGTGGCTCATGCCCCACTTGGACAAACCTCACTACATCTTGAAGCTCCTACTGGGGATGTGGAGTCAGTAAATATCATCATCATCATCTTCTTCATCGCTGACAGAGTGCCTTAGCTTGACACAAACCCCATAGTGCTATGTGATATACAGAGGCAATAATAATGAAAAAAACTGGGTTCTTACCCATAAATATTGCAGCTACAATACATGCAGTAGATGCTTAGAAACAGTATCCAAGACTGGATTTGATTCTTCTGTGAGGGATGGTTTCATGTCTTGGCTGTTTCAGAGCACACCACCAGGGCTAATGTTTGGGTCAAAAAACCCTTTCAAGCTCACATCCTTCCCTGCAGCCCTGCTGCCTGACCACCCTTTTGCTTGTACAGTGCATTATTCCTATCTTGTTCTTGTATTTGTTGGATTGTGTCTGCTGCTGGAGAAAAGATCCTGGGTTTTCCAAGCTGGTTTTGAACAATAATCTCAACCCGCAGCCTGCTGGTAAACCTATTTAGTTTGGTCTTATCTGCAAGTAAAACAAATATCTAAGCTATTCAAAGAAATCTGAGGAATTCCCATTTTTGAGCTGACAGCCTGGTTTCTGTGACCTGATTGGGTTGTACTGGAAAAGAATCTTGGAATGGTTCTTCTTTTTTGGGATTTGTTTGATCCTGTTTTTCTAATTAGATTGAAAGACCATTGCTCGAGGTTATAGAATCAGCTGATAAACTTGTTTGTGGGGTTTAAAAGATTAAATCAAACAAGAAAGCTGCTGGATGTGCATTTTAAAATAAATTTCTGGTTTTGCCTTTGAATGGTAGTGGTATATAATGTGATGATTAAAATGAAGGATGGGGAAATCTGTTGCTTTGAATGATTTAATCAGTTATTTCCATAGGACCATGTCAGGGAATCAAGGACACTTGATTTCCCTTCATTGTTCTGCATAACTGAATATATTTAGGTCATTATATCTGAATAAACAAAATAACATTCTTAAAAACAGCAACAAAAAAGAAGAATTGTGGTAGAAGCAGCAGGTTAAGCGTGGAAAATCAGATTTAACAATTTTCAGAGTCCTTTTTTCCCTTTGATGAACTGGGGATTTACATGACTAATGTCTATTAAAACACTCTAAATACCCTTTGCCTCAATGGGAACTGACAATGGGAAAATAAATCCTGCCTGCAGCCCATTCTGTCATATGAATCGAGCCTATGAGTGGTACGGTTTCTTGGTGGGGTATTGGCTGGGGTGGAAAGCACAGCCAATGTTCATATAATAGGTTTTCATCTCTGAAGGCAAATGTCAACATCAATTTACCTCTGGGATAAGTGAGACCTCCTGAGGGATCTCAGCCCTGTGTGGAGGGGTCAGAGCACGAACCCAATGCCCACATTTTAGCAGATGTGAGATCAGGTTGGCGGCCACGCAGGGAAAGGCTCAGGAATGTTGTGAGAGTGGGATATGGTCCAAATCAGGATATTTTTTGAATGTGGAAGAAGGAGGACCAGTGATCAGAAATCAATTTTTCTGTCCTGTGCACCAGGGGACAGCTGTAAATAAGTTTCAGTAGCTGTTTTCTCTGTTAATAAAACAGAACATGTAAACACATCCTAGACGGCCATCCATCAGAGACGTTTTGCATCACATACGTTTTATGAATATTAGATAATGGAGGAATGTAACAAATAGCCATTTTTGTCCCCCTCTTGAATACCAAATAACCGTTATTAGTATCTGTCAAATAAATAATGTGAATAATTTAACAAGACATCACTATTGTGCAAGAAATGATATCCCATTCTATTAAGCTTTGGAGTCAGTTATTGTGCAAAGATAATAAATACATGCAGTAGCTACAGCAATTATGCCCTAGAAATCTACTTCAAGTGTTGCACTGCTTTAAGAAAAGGAAACCATTCGGGCTCTCTGCACACCATGCAAATTACGTGCCAAATCTTCTGTTCATGTCAACTGGCATGGCTCCAGCTGTTCCAGCTGTGCTCCATATACAGTGCCCTTCTGTGACCATATATGCACACACCTTCCTAGCTCCAGCTCCTCAATAAAAGTGTTTGTGACCTTATCATGTCAACTTGCCCTCTCTGCTTAACTTTTGAGCCTTTCCCAGCAAAATCTGCCAGAGGTTTTGCAGGTAGGTTCCACAAACCTGCATGAAAGTAGGGGACCAGGAAGGGAAGACAGATTGTGTCAATGAAGCCAGTATCTGTCCATGCCATGGATCTACAGGAAATCTATCCTAATGCTGTTGGTCAGAAGGCCACAGGCATAAAGAAAAGTGTAACATGAAATATTAGATTAAAAGGATTTCAGTGATCACTTGGAGGCAATGCTTCTGGAAGTTGTTGGCCTCACTCCCCCCCCGCAAACAGGGCCACACTCACCTGCCCACAGGCTCAGGATTGCATATCAAATAGCTCACAACTATTTCAATGATCTTTCTAGATTCCTGCTTGTTGTTTGTTATTTAATCAATCAAAATAACTTGGAAAATATTATTATTTAAAATTACTATTTAGGACTGTAGAACCTATTCTACTTGCAGAAGACACTGGGGGCATTACCTTTTGCTGGTATTTTATGTGATAAAACATTTCTTTCTGTATATAGAGAAGTGTTTGCATTATTTTATTATTGCACATTTGCATATTGTTTTCTGTGCTGGATGTTTACCGCTCATTATTTTTTTTTCTCAGAAAGAAGCTGAGGAAAAACACTCTCAGCTGAATTTTGAAAGCTTTGTGATGAGGACTGACAAATTTTTTGTGGCCAAGACCTTGTGTCAGGACATGCTTTTTACCATCCCCATTCCAAACTTGTTTAAAGTACAAGGATATTAAAAAACCCCCTCCACTGTGGGATGCATCTGCTTATTAACCAATTGTCCTGCTGACCACATGGATGTTATCTGATGCTAAATGATGGGATTAATTTTTTACTATCTTTCTCGGAAAAAGAGTGCAGAGGACTGCATGAAAAAGTAATGGTCTTAAAGCTAATAAAGGAAGTGCCTCAGACATTGAAAGCTGCCAAAACTAAGACAGCCTGGACAACTGTCACTTGATTGTGGTACATCTACAGTATCTTGGGGCCAAACTGAGCTCTCTAAAGGACACCTGGTTTGTGGAGTGCAGCAGATTATCACTGCATACACCAAGGGTTTTCTCCTGGAACTGATCAGAGCTGCAAAACCAGTTGAGTGGTTCTCTGTGCCTCATTTCTCACACCAGCAGAACACGGGCTGCACACGGCAATGCGCTGTGGGCAGATAGGGGCCTGTTCCATGGCACAGCTGAATCCTCACCTGCAATCTCAGCCCAGCCTTGCTTTCTGCCACAGAATCCCTCTGGGATGGTGGAAAAACCAAGCTATTCAGAGATGGCAGTTTGCATGTTGTGGTGCCCAGCCTGAAATCTCAGGATTGGTCTTGCAGGAGTACTTGGCATGCACAGTTGCATCTGAAATCAATAGAAGCTGTTTTCTGAGCCTATAAAGTGCTGTAGAAAATATTATGTACTATGAAATTATAAGCCTTAGGCATTTCAAACCCTCCATCCTGACTTAGTGGGTAGTTTGGAGTGTTTGTTCAGTGTGTCTTGGCTCTTTATTCATAACTATCTCCACTGATAATTCATCTCACCAGAAGCACCGTGAGAGTCAGTTAAATGTGAAATGCTGCTTTCAGAGCAGGGTGTGAAAAGTGTGCAATAAATAAGACAGTCATGCATTGATTATGAGGACAGACAGGATTTTGAGGAGCAATTAGTGAGGGAGGGGTCAAGTGGAAGAAACTTCAGTCATATAGTGAAATAATTAAAGATGTTTTGTAACCCATGTGCCCATAGGAAGTGGTAACAATTGCTCAGTCAACTATGCAAAATTAAACATTCATTTAGGAGGTCTTGTGTAATACCATTCACCAGTTGCTTTGGTATTTGCAGAAGTGAGGTCTGAGCACATACCCTTGGTCTAAGAAAACATGATTGCATCCATATTGATATTTTTATATCAGATGAAAAACTGACACTTGTGTTTCAAAGAGCATCAAGGAACAAATACCTCTGCTGGCAATGTCAGATGGCCTCCTGCAACTACTATTTCATATGAAGTTTAATGATGTGAAAATGGGGAAAACCTGAAAACACACTGTAAAATAACCTCACCAAAACTCTGTGGAAGGGTGTTGCTGTGCTATAGAGATGCTGTCTGCCTACAGATGATTTCATTGTGCAGCTCCTTTTCTTCTCCTTGAACAACCTGGACTTTCACTAAATGTGAATGACAAAAAGGGAAAAAAAAAGAAAAAGAGAAAAAGAACAAAAAGGAGCATTGTAAGGATGTCTTTACTGAGATATGGTGGGGCTGAGAAGCTTTCCTTCACAACAAGAATTTCTGGTGGATTTCCCTACTCTTTTGGGAACATGAAAAAATAAGGCACATTTACAAGCCCCATCCAAATTAATATTTTCAGCTCAGTTTTCAGGGGATTAAAATTGTTGTCAGATAAAGTTCTGCTTACAGTAAGATATCTATTCTACCTAATAAAGGATGATACAAGCTTAGTAAGGCTGCTGAGACTGCTGATTTCCACTGTTGTATCAGCTCTTGCCCTAAGTAGTGGCACGTTGCAAAAATGTTATTTGAGAAAATTACAATAATGTTTTCTGATATCTGCTCCAAATACACAAAATGCAAATCGTTCTGAAAGAGATGAATAGTGTGTTGTGAAGCACTATGCAATTAAATAATTGGTTGTGAACATCTTTTTCTTATTAAAATGAAGCAATTGTAAATAACAGAATGATATTTAAATGAAACAGTATGTAAGGCCAGTAAGAAAGATTTGCAAGAAACATTTGTAATTGCATTATCTCTAAGTAGAAAATTTATAAATTATAATGAATTATACAAATGTATCCTGACATGAAAGAGAAATGTTCGATCAAGAGGCTGAATATTTAAGGATTAAGTTCTTTTTATTGAGGAAGTTTCTCCTGCCTGTATGCAATAATCATAAAATGTGTTACAAGTTTATAAATGGAATAGATATTTGTTAAAATACGAATTTAGTATGGAAGGTATACTTTAAATATTTAATGAAACAATTATGCTGTATTAACACTATGTTCTTTATTTCTTGGATTAAAAATTCACAGGGATTTTTATCCCTCACATCTTTATTTGTCATAGACTTTATTAGAGTTATTCTCCATACATTTTCTGAATCAGCTGAGTACTAATAATTTTCACATACATTCTAGAATACCTGTACTTTGTTCTTCAAATGCATTATAATATATAAGAAAGTGGACTCCAAGCCTGTCTCACTGCAGATCTCCTGTGTGCCTTTGGGGCAGTCAACTGAGCTTTGCTTTTGCAAAGGGGGAGTGGAATGAAGACTTGATCCCAAATATCTTCCCTGGCTGAACTCCCAGGTGCTGCCCAAGCTGAATCAGTGGCGAGGCGATCCTGAAGTTAAAATTCTCACTGTAGAAGCCACCCAGAAGCCACCAGGAAATCACTGCACCTTTCTGTAGGACAGGCACTGCTTGAAGCAAAGGGCACTACCACCAGGTCCTGCACCATCTTAACCATCTAAGTGGATTCAAGGTGAACCAGCAAGTGAAGAATAGCAATCCATGCACAGGCACGGAGGTACAATCATGAAACAGAAAAGGAATGGTCACAAAGTCCTGGCTGTTTACAGCTTGGAGGATGAAATGCTGTTCTAACTGCTAATGGCTGCTGACCAGAGCTGAAGCACCTCTTCTACAAAGACAGAGAGTTGCTGTTGCTCAGCCTGGAAAAGAGAAGGCTCCAGGGAGACCTTAGAGCATCCTCCAGTACCTAAAGGGGCTGCTGGAGAGCTATAGAGGAGTTTCTTACAAGGACATGTAGCAAATAGGGCAAGGGGGAATAGCTTTAAACTAAGAGAGGGTAGAGTTAGATTATTAGAAGGAATTCCCTACAAGCTTGGTGAGGCACTGGCATAGGTGGTCCAGAAAAGCTGTGGATGCCCCATCCCTGGAAGTGTTCAAAACCAAGTTGGATGGGGTTCTGAGCAACCTGGTCTACAGGGAGATGTTCCTGACCATGGCAAGGGAGCTGGAACTAGATGGTCTTTAAGGATCCTTCCAATCCAAATAATTCTATGATTTTATGACCTCTTTCAACTTGTGGAAAGTTAGGTTGGAAACCTAACGAAGGACAAGGATTGATACTAACAGGCCTAGCATCTTTGTGGATTTTCCACCAATATCTCAGCAATGCTATCAAAGAAGTTAGAAACTCAGAACTGCAGTGACATCTTGCAAAGAAGTTTTAGAGAAGGATTTAATACGTCAGCCAGGACAAGCTTTACTGGCAAACTTCGTGTAGGATTTATCCAAAAGTGGTGAAAACATCCTGTGAAACAGAGACAGAGCTCAGTGTTCCAAGGTCAAATTTACTGATAACTGCACAAAGATGTTTCTACATTTTGCTTTGCCCAAGATACCAGTGTAATACTTGCAAGGAAACTGTTTTGGAAAATGGCTCTCTGGAGTGCTACTAGGCTGCTCTATGCTCTGGAGTGCAACAAGGCAGAACCCACATCTCATTTCAGGCAGTGTTTTTCTCATAAGAGAACTGATCCCAGATTAGCACTGAAGACAACAAAATGCTACCTGTAGCCATTTTATTTTTATATGCTGTGGAATAAAAAGAAGATAAACTAAGTGGTGTAATTGATGCAAGACCCACTGCTCAAGCAGCATGCTTTATTACATGATCAATTTAAATAAAAAGAAAGAAAATCCTGCTGTAACAGACCCTAACCTGGATACTGATAGAGCACTGTCAGCATTTGAAGTAAAGGACTCTGCATCTGACAACTGAATTTATTAGAAAGAAGGATCTGGGTTCCAATGGGTTCAGTCTATGAAAAATGCATGGATTTATAAGTCTCCTTTGAGCTTTTTGAAACATTAAAACCTATTTTTTATTTTTATTACCTTGATTTTAATGATTATTCTCTTATTTGTGAACTGTGCATAAATATTGACCTTGTCACATGTCTGCTCCCTCCCCTGGTGGAGGGACCCTGGCAGTTCCCTGTGCTCTGCATCTTCTGCTGGGCTCAGGAAGAGAGTCTGGCTGATGTGGCTGTATTTTTGCTCCATTCACACGATTCATTTAAGAATATTTGTATAGAATAATTATCTGAATGTAGTGTAACTTGATGGAGGAGTGCTTTCTAAAATCAGATGAGTTGAGCAAGAAATGTCATTTGTGCTAATCTGTCTGAAGCTGGGTAAGTGTGAAATGTGCTGTAGGGAGGAATTATCTCTTCTGCAACATTATAAGCCAGGAAAAAAAAAATCTGTTTATTACACAAAATATAATGTATTTATGACAAAATCTTAACTTACTCTCGCTCATTTCTGTCTAAGTTAATGCGTTATTAATTGTGCATTTTTAGATATAATTTGAGAGGGGTAGGACAAACTATCTCTAGCGCTGCAGCCACTTAACGGTAACAATCACATTTTCTTTTTAATGGAGTAAGTTAATTTTTAAAGTGATCTACAGAGGAACAGATGGGGGAACAAATTCTCTGTGGGTATCTCCTGCTACACCAGCACTTGGAGCACAGAGCGGTGCCTAGTGCCAGACATGTCTACCTTGCAGCTCTTCCTTCCCTTCTTCTCCTGTTCTCTTATGTCAGATGACCAGAAATGGAAAAGCAGCCTCTGAAGGTAAAAATTCCTCTGGTGTTTGAGCAATTTGCCTCACAAACAAATTCCTTGCTGGGCTGCAGCATCCAGCAGCAGGGTCCCATCTTAGGGCTTTGTCTGTGTGTCTGTAAGCACGACAGGCCTCCAGCAGCAAGGGAGGAACGTGGCTGCAAAAGGAAAGGTGGGAGGGGAGTCCAGTGATCACAGGGAAAAACACAAGAATAATTAACTGCTTCCTCATCTTCTATTCTGTCTCCCTCTGACATGTGGACTCCTGCTACGCAGGAAGCAAAAACCCCTCTGGCTTCAGTTAAACTGGGATTTCGCTCCAGATTGCATCATGCTATTTTCCCATAAATTATTGCTCCACTAATTTATCTTTAGAAAAAGAGAGCAGCAACACATCAGCCATAAAGCAGACTTGAACTGTGGGTTTTCCATGTCCTGGGATTTTTGAAGGAGGGCTTGGACAAGGGGGACTTGGAGGCTGGAGACTGCTTTAGTAGTGATCTGAGTAGCTCTCCATGTTCCTGCAGTGTCCCCTGTTCTCTCTTCCCCATGCACACACCCTGATGCCAGCAAAGGGGTTGGATAATAACACCTGATAGTTTTAATCCAAATGTTTAAACAGAAAGTGTGCCTCAGGTTACCAGCAAGAGCATGGTGTCAGTTCAGGCACCGGGTTCAGAGCTGCTGCAGGGAATAAAAATCCCACTGCTGCAGGAGGAATGGCCATGGGTGGCTCAGGCTCCTTCAGGGTGCCAGATCTGCCCTAGACAAGAAATAAGAATCCTACAACATGCAGTTATAAAATCTTTAGTAACAGTAATTACAGCAGAGCAAGTAAGACAGAAATTGATAAAACCCCTACCCTTCTTATTGACTTGCATTTTTCTTTAAAAATGTTGCTTACATCTTCTACCTACCTCTGAACCTCAGAGAGTGTGCAAAAGTTGAACACTGGTGGGTGAGAGAAATGCACCCTAGCCCATACAGCATGATGGTGTGAAGCATTTTTTACCCTTCTATTAAAGTGATTTACATAATGGGTAGAGCTGATTTTGAGAGGTCTGTATTTAGACATGTAAGAGATTGAGAGGGGAAAAAAATCATCTTAGTAAAAGCTGGTGCCTTTTCATTTTCAAATAATGAAATTATTGTCTATTATATTTGTTACTAATGACAATAATGTTGTGTTTATCTGACAAATTTAGTTCCAGGCCTTCAAAACAAGCCATGAGGTGCCCCAGAACTGTGCTGTAATAGCACTGCATCTGCCTGAGCTCAGTCCAGGAAAGGGAGTGCTGGGAGCTGGTGGGAAACAGCACACCCAAGAAGGAGGGGTCTGCTTCCTGGAGAAATGCCTCCTGTGATACCTGTAGAGCATGTGGGCACACATCATCCCTCTGCTACTGGACAGGGGTTTGCAACATGTAGATCCCAGATAAGAGCTGACAGGATGCTGTGGGGCATCAGTGACGTTTCTGGGAAGGTGTCTCAGGAGACAAGTATTGGTGTGACAGCTACCATTGTGCTCCCCTGCTGCTGGTGATGCCCAGTAACACAGGTACCATGCAGGACATCTCCTGGCCAGGATGCCAGCCATGCACCTGGCTCCCTGGGCCTCCCACAGGAGCTTTGCCACAAGCAGCAGCATTTCTCCGGGTGATCAGGCCCATCCCAGGTTGCCAAGAGTTACTGCTGATGCTCCACAATGAGGTGTGCAAGCTAATAGGGTATATTTACATGTCTGGTCCTTTAGGAATGAAATTTGGGGATGAATTGAAGCCCCAGCTTTAAATTAGATGCTCCAAAGGCACCTGTTTCTATAGGGTTTGATTGAAATGTGCTTTTTCCGCCCTAGAGAAAAAAGTTCCATAATGTCTGTTTTGACTCTGGAACCACAAAGTCTAAGCAAAAATGAAACAGCCTCTTTGGAATAAATGCAGTTATCTGAGCATTTTAGAGTTATGATAAGAATTTTAGACTCGTGCTGGGAGCCTTTCAATGGAGGGCAATAGTCAGGAACCTACCCCCTCCTGACTATTGCCCTCCATCCTAAACAGACACCTGTGTGCTCATACAAGTTTGATTTTGTAGAATCATAACAAAATACCCTGAGCAGGAGGGAACCCTCAAGGATCATCTTTTCCAACTTTCCTGCCCTGTACAGGATACCCTGAGAATTACACCACGTGCCCAAGAGCACTGTGCAAACACTCCTTGAACTCTGTCAGGCTTGGTGCTGAGACCACTTCCCTGGGGAGCCTGTTCAGTGCCCCACCACTCTCTGGGTGAAGCACCTTTTCCTAATATCCAATCTAAACCTCCCTTGACTCAGCTTCATGACATTCCCACAGGCTGAACAAACCAAGAGATCTCAGCCACTGCTCATGTGGCATCTCCACCTCAGTTGTTCCTCATATGGTTTCCCCAGCATGTAATTTTACAGCATGTTATCCGTCTGGATGGCTCAGAAATGGTTGGGCCAGACTTCCAAGTACTTGAGATGAGCTCACCTCAAAAAACAGCATTATATTTGAGGAGATGGAGATTTTAAAGCCCAGGTTTACCTGGGCCTTCAGCAGAGCTGGTTTGCCTTTTGGCCAAGCTGAGGAGCTTGGAACTCTTAGAAGTAAAACACACTAAATGGCCTGTGTCTGTGTGGATTAGAAATCAATCACTCTGTCAGAAAAGGATCTTTTAAAACAATTGCAAATTGCTTAGGTGGGCACTGCATTAGATTGTGCTTTGTATGTGACCAATCAATATGTTTGTGTATATAAGTATGTAAAGCTGCATCAGTTCCTAGCAAATGCAATATTCATGTAGGGGTGGTGTCATGGGCATCTCTCCCCAGTTCACAGCAGCCAGAGAAAAGTCTGCAGTAAGTGCAGGACTGGCAATCTCATATCTTGGCTGCTCAGCAGTGAGGATCCAAGAACAAAACAGGAAAAGACTGATACATTCAAATTGTGATGGCTTTGCAGAAAAAGAAAAAAAGGCATCTATTCCAACTACAATGGTGGTCTGACTCTTATATGAGAGCTTTCTGCAGCTTTGCCAGTGGTGGCCTTCAGCAATGGCAAAAGGAGGGTTCTCAAGGAAGGGTTAAGCTCTCAGAATGAATCCTGGATAACTGTGGACAAGTTGGGCTTAGTCATTGACTTTACCTCTCTTTTGACCCAAAACTGGTTCTTCCAGCACGAGTTAAAGAATGTCAATTTACACACCAAGATTGATGTACACAGAGGTAAACAGGAAATAATATGCACCTCACCAGGATTTTTCCCTCCATAAATCCAATTTCTGATTCTGTTATGTTGTGAATCTCATGACATGAAGGAAGGTCTAGGGGTTTTTTCACCACCTTGGACCACTCTTCCAATGTATCATGAAACCTTTTTAAAAATGCAATTTAGGTGGCCTACTTCCCAACAGAAAAATAACCTATTTCCAGCCCCTACCAGTTGCATCTTACATATCATTCAGGAACCAGCCAAGGTACTTAAAGAGCCAACCCATGTTATGGGTGCCAAATCTCTTAGTTTATCATTAAGTCGATAATACACTTCAATCTCATTACTATTCTATCATTAGGATCTGAGTGGTTTGAGTGTTTGACTAAGTGGAGTTTTTTTTCTCCTCAGAGGTATATGAGATGCTGCCTCTCAGCAAGGTGTCCTGAAAACCTTTTCTTAATGAACAAGTGATTAAAAGGCTTAAGTGCAAGCAAGCATCCAAAACACAAGCTGCATTATCACAGAATGAGCTAGAAACAGGCTAGAGCTGAGAGCACTGAGGTCCTTCACTCACACACCCGTGACACTCTCTTGCTCTCTCTCAGTGGTAGCTGCTGGGCAGTGTCCCATGGGCAGGTTGTGCTGTGGCCCAGGATACACCATGGATGTCTGGCTTTGCCTCTGCCGTGCACAGCAAAGCCACCCCAGGGCAGAGCTAGCTTTTCCCTTGTTCCTGTGCATGTCCCTGTTTCTGGTCCCAGGCCGCTCAGGAACATGCTGTGAGCATCCTGTTCCTACCCAGGCTGCACCTCCTTTGAGTTGGCTGCCAGGACTAGCACAGACAGGGAGTGAGAGAGAGACAGAATCCTCAGTAGCTTGTATTTCTGTGCTATCTTTCACAGCATCAGATTTTAGCATTCTGTTTATTTACTGTTTCATGTGGAGGTACAGCGAGATAACACCTGGACTTCAGCATCCCTTCTCAAGGCATGGAGATGACTGTCAAAGGAACACATATGCAAGGAGTGTCAGCCAAGGCAATGCAGCTTTCCCAGAGTGGAACCCTACCCTGGTCATTCAGAAATCAGGGGAAGTTAGGCAATAGTTGCAGCAGAGATCAAATGTCACCTCATTTTCTTCACTAGATGTGAGTGTTGTGCAGGCATACCAAGGGTGCTGCTTCTCTGATCCCTGAGTGCTGCCAAGGCAGCCTGTGCTTGGTATCTGCTTGCTCCCCAGTTAGGTATGAGAGAAAGAGGAAGGCTCTTGGAAAGCAATAGTGGGTGTTTAACACACCATGCCAGGACCTCCAGGACCTCAGCATAGAACCAGGCCAATGATATGTATCTGGACAGGCTGCTTATTATCTGAATGAGGAAAGGTGGAGAGATAAAAATAAAACCTTCTCCCTGACCTTTGTTAAAATTTTCTCTTCCATTTGTTTCTATTTCTGCCCTCTTCTCATTTTTTCCCAGTAACTGAAAGAGCAGCACGAGCTGACACTATCTGTCATTACCCACATCATTTTCTGTGACACTGGTTCAATTAACTGCCCTCACAGATGTCTTCATGTTCCTGAGAAAAAAAGTTTCATTTCCCCAGCCCTGGAGAACCTATCTGTAGGGATGTGGCCAACTTTGCTGCATTTTCTGCCCCATGGAATTGTCTGGCTGATGTGTTCTGTGGTGGCTTCATCATTTTCTGTTTCTTGCTGACCCCAGAAGATGTGGGTACCAGGTGCCTGCACCATCCCCAGCATCGTCTGAATTTCACCACCACCAAGCAAATTAAGCCTCTGACCTGGCCTTCCCAGCAGCCACTACCCTGTGGCTGTTTTACTCTTGCTAAGCAGTTGTGATAAGCTCAGAAGTGGCTTTAAGGGGCTGCCTGAGCAGGGATCCTCTCTGATGGCTGGGTCTGCCCACGGCAGGCACAGTGGCTGAGACCTGAGGAAAAGCCATTCTCCTCTCTGTACCACAGCTGGAGAAGAGCTGCTCAGTTTGCCTGTTTCTCTGCTGGCCAGTCTATTCTGGATCATCTTTCTATTGCAATTCTTTTTAGTGACCTGAAAGTAACACCGTTGGCTCTGATTTAGCTTGTGGTTTCTATATAGGTAGCATCTAGGCACTTACTACTTCCTCATAGGTTGTCATTAAGGACTGTGTATTAATTTCCAGCCCTGCCTTTTTTCTTCCAGAGGCACCTCTTCTCCTTCCAGTCGTTTAAGATACTGGCAGAAAAGGAACATTTTGCAATTGCAGACAAGGGGTTATGACCTTGCTTCAACTGAAGAAGACTTTTGACAGAGGAGAAGTTAGTACAATCCAGGTTGTAGTAGACTTATCTGGTTCCAGACCTTGGTTAACATCTCATTCCTCTTCTCCTGAAGAGAAAAGGCAGTACAACTGATCTAATGTACCTTGCCCAGGGCTGCTCATAGAGTGCTGATTCACTGGAGAGCAGGGAATCCAGGAGAAATACTTTATTAACTTCCCACCCTGCTGGTAGTCTAGGTGGAGGGGGTAGTGAAATGGAGGCTTAGAATTAAAAGTCTGATAATTTGCCAGGGAGATGATGACAAAAATCAAAAGGGAAAGCACATTTTATTTGCAAAGTTCAAGAAGGGTATTACAATCAAGAAGAGGAAAGCAAATTGAAGCATTAAAAATAAAGCACTTGATAGGAGCTCTTTGAAAGGTTGGCTATAAAATATTTCACTCAAACTCTCTCATGACACCACCAGACTCCCCTGTTCTCTCCATTTGCCCCCCAAGTCACATCCATCAATTGGATTGCAGCTGTTTGTGACTCCAGCCCAGCTGCAGTCATGGTGTGGCTAAGCACTGGCAGTTTCAGGCTGTGCAGGAAGGAGCTGCTCTGGGTAAATCTGACCTCTGATCCCCCAAACCAGCTTTGCAGTCCCTGACCCTGTGCTGGGCTGCATGTTGCAATAAGGTTTATATCACAAGACAGGATGGTTAAGTCACTAAGGGAAGTCCCGTTGGATATTGAATTTTGATGCCCTGATCTGTAAGGAGTTGAGAACTTTGTCTCCTTCCTTTCCTTACAGGATGACCCAAAACAGCAGTGATGGGCAGGGGCTAGTCAGACCCTCTGCTTAGTCCAGCATGATGATGGGGAGTTGGCAGAGAAAAGTACAACTTTACCTGGAGCCTGGCTTTCACGCTCACTGTTGTTCACTTGTGCATGCAGGGAGCCCAGGGATGCTCTGCCAGAGGCTGGGAGCAGAGCTGCTGCTACTGCTGCCACCATCACCACCACAATTCCCTTTCTCCTCCTTCCCAGCCCAGGGTCCTCTCTGAAAGCTTTAACTGGTAACATTGCAGTAGTTTCTGCTTAAAACCTGAAAACCATTTTATCAGCTTCAAAGGAAAGAGGGAATGTCCTGTGAGAAAGGTGGGCTCTCTCTAGCATGAATGCTTTTACAATCATCCACTACCCATTGAAGAAGATTGTGATACACACATTACAGATATATATATATATA
>VWZP01007308.1:674241-684557 GCA_013396995.1 Dicaeum eximium | reverse complement strand
ATGATGCTGCCCCTCTTGGGGTGGCCTCTCGGTGAGGGTGAAGGGGCTGCAACTGGCGTCAGCGGCTCCTGACACACTGGTCTGGGAGGGCTCCCCAAACAGAACCGGAGGAATGTTGGGAGTCTGTGCGGACCCTGCTGCCTTCAAACCCTTCAGGCAGCCGTGCTGAAGGAGTCTCCTGCCCCGGAGCAGCACTCACATCCCGCACCCAGCCCCGAGGGGAGCCGGTGGCTGCTCTGGCCACCCTGATGGAGCCGGCGGCGGGCGAGGAGGCAGAACCTGGCCCAGCGCCGGTGCAGGCGGCCGGTGGGGAAGGCTGTGCCAGGCAGCAGGACGAGAGCAAGACTGTGGGGTCGGGGGACCCCGGGGAGCCGCCCCGACGCTGTGGAGAGGCGTCTGCTGCTGCCTGGAGATGCTGGGAGCTGTCACTGACGGAGGATGCCAGGGAGCCGCTCCTGCCTGGGCATGAGGAGCTGCCTGCCCACAGTGCCTTCCTGCCTGCGGGGCAGGACCCTCCCGCTTCCGACACCACCGGCCCCGTCCTGCCCTGCGGGGAGAGCCCATGGCCCAGCTCCGAAAGCGTCTCCAGCTCCATCCTGAGCCTCTTCGGCAAGGCAAAGGAGGCATCGAGCGACGGGGTGGCGGTGGCAGCAGAGCCGTGCCCCGTGCTGGCGGGCAGCGCGGACGAGTGCCCCATCTGCACGGAGCCCTACGACGAGCAGCGGCACAAGCCGGCCGTGCTGAACTGCAACCACGGGCTGTGCCGCGCCTGCCTGCGGGCCATCATGGACACGGCCACCGGCGCCGAGCTCGGCCGCGTGCGCTGCCCCATCTGCCGCCAGAAGACGCCCATGCTGGAGTGGGAGATCTGCAAGCTGCAAGAGGAGCTGCTCCTGCTGCACACCCAGCCCGGCTCCCCCAGCATCCTGGCTACTTCCCGGCCCCCTGCCCTGCCACCCCGGCGCCCGGGCCTGGCCGGTGCCCTCGAGCATCGCTTCCAGGTGCGCTTCCACACCAGCCGCATGTTCGGGTGCCTGCCCTGCGTGCGGTACCCGCCCTGCCTGATCCGCGCCTTGGCCCGGCTGGAGCGGCGCTGCCGCTGCTGCTACCTCCTGCTGCTGGCCCTGCTGCTGGTGGCAGAGATGCTCAGCCTGCTCCTCATCTTCCTCCCCATCGTTCTCATGGTGATGCTCTTCCTCATCCTCGACAAATAGCGCTGGCTTTGTGCCCTCGGGCTGAGCGTGCACGGGGAGAGGAGCCCAGCTCTGGCTCTGGCCACGGCCCTGGTGCCAGCTGGGAGCAAGCCTGTGACCCTGGTGCCTGGGACACCTGGCACTGCCAGTGAACCCAGAGCGGGTGAGGCAGCGCAGGAGCAGGAGCAGGCAGCAGAGGGAGGTGACCCTGGAGCTGGGCATTACCTGCACCGAGGCACCGGGTGACACATCACTGCCGCAGCCAACGGGCGGATGGAGTGGGAGCTCTTCCTGTGCTCGGCACATCCCTGGCCTGGGGGCTGGGGACCAGAGAGGCTCTGAGGGCAGAGCAGGGCTGTGCCATGGGCTGTGCCACCTGCACCCAAGACAGACGGACTGGGATCCCCCAGCATGGACTGAAAATACAACCTGTGTTTGTACCACAGCCGTGTCCAGCTGAGTTCAGTGCCTGGTCTGAGCATGTCCCCTTGGGGCCCAGCAGTGACATAAAGAGGGAATGGGCACAGCCAGTGCACCCACCTACAAGGAGTGCGTGCTCCACCATGGCACCTCCCAGCCCCTGCTGAGCCGTGCCAGCCCGTGCTCAGACTGTGCCCTTTGGGGAGATAAGTGAGCAAACATGGCTCTGTCCCTGCCATACATGGGTGGAGGAGCTTGTGGTGAGTGGCACTGGGGCTGTGCTCACGAGACACCTGCCATGGAGGAGGAGTGTCCCAGGGGTGAGCAGGATCTGGGCTCTGCCTTTGACTCCCAGCCTCACGTGGAGGCCACACGCCAGCCAGGTGATGTCTGGGTCACAGTGTGGCTGCTATGCACCCTTGTTCCTCCACACTCCTTGGGGAAACCTGTACCCCAAGGGAATAGGGGTGGGGATTTTCCCAGGTTTTGATCCACCTTCGGGCTAGTGGTGGGTGGCAGGGAGTTGTCGGACCTTCGAAGTCCTCCCAGGATTCCATTTCAGGGATGCTGACACCCACCTCCACAGCCTGGAATGTGCAGCAGTCTGTTTGTCACTGCTGGCCTCCTGTGGGTGTCCTGCCAAGGCTCTGTGCTGACCCCATGCCAATTCCCCCCTTCCTGTGCTGTCACCCCTCTCTGTCCCCCTCAGCCCAGCCCTGCTGAGGGACTGGTGACACTGCTGTGCCCTGTCCTCCTGCCTGGCTGTGCTAGGCTTGTGCAACCATCCCCATATCCTGGCTATGCCCTTCTCCCCTGGAAACACCCTGTGGGCACCTCCCTACAGCTGTGGCTGTGGGAGACAGACCACAGGGTGCCAGCCTCAACACTTCCTTCCCCTTCCTCCTGCCCAGAAGCTTGAGGGGGTGAGCAGCCAGTGAGCACTGCTGTGCCCACTCAGCCCCACAAAAAACTCCTGTCCTTGTGCCCAGGAGGGCAGAGACTGGGGCTATGGGCTTTGCCAGGACACTGGTGCCACTCAGCATCAGCGCTGCCATGGGCTGCTCTGGCAAAATGCTGAGGCACAGGGTAAGAGCAGGGCACCCCAAAACAGGTCAGGTCAGCAGGCAGAAGCAGGTGGGTCCCCCCAGCCCTGGTGGCACCAAGGAATATTTATTTATATCAAGTGGAGCAGCTCCATCAGGACAAGCACCAGTTCAGCCCTGGCTGGGGTGCTTTTGGCTCCATGGAGCCTGGGAAGGGGGAGCTTAGACACCCGGGGGGGTCCTGTCACCATGTGGGAGCCTTGTGCCCCTGCTCTACATTGCATGGGGGTGTTCGGTTAACCAGGCCAGAGCTGCCCCCATGGGACACCCCCAGCGCTCCTGTGCTCCCTGAGCCAGCTGTGGGCACCTCTGTGTGCTGAAAGCCGAAGGGCACCTCCACCCCCTGAGAAGGGGGTCCCTGGGGACTGTGGTATGGGATGGACTCTGTGGGCAATGTGGAGTCCAGCTGCAGTGTCCATTCCCAGAGCTGGGTTATATTTAGCAACCTGAGATAATGGCGAGCAGGGCTGGGGGCCGACAGGGCTGACCCAGGGCTGATGCAGGGCTCCTGCTGCAGGCACAGCTTTCAGCACAGCCCCCCACACCCACCCAACCTTCCCACTTGCAGCCCCGTCCCCTCTCCCAAGCCCCTGACACCCCATTGCACCACCCCAAATGCTTCATCGCATCCCCCAGCTGCTGGCCCCAGGTGATGTGGTGTCCTCAAACCCGTGACTTGACTGTCCCCATCTCTGCAGCGACCGGCCCATTCTCTCCTGGCTTCTCCCACCGCAGTCTGGATTGTCCCGCCTGGGTCCTGCTCTGGCCAGAGGCATCCCCGTCCCAACTGCACCACAACCAGCAGCTCCTTCCCTTCTCCAGTCAGCCCCCACTCTGGGGACATGTCCCCATCCCGCGCCCGCTGGGAGAGTGACCAGAGGGCCAGCAGGCATGGGGACAGCACGGGGAGGGGACATGGAGCTGGGCAGTGAGCAGGAGCCGGTGCCTGTGCCATCCCTCTCTTGAATTTGACCCCAAGAAAGCTCCCGAGCTCAGCAGTCCCTCCCCAGCCGCGGGGCCAGCAGTGCCCTGGGGAGCTGTCACAGCCTCTCTGGCTCCGTGCCACCACCCATTATCCTGTCACCGCGGGCGTGCGCCCTTGTGAAAGGGGCGCTGGCACTTGGCAAGCGGCTTCCTCTCCGCTGAAAAGGCCCTTTGGGGGTGTGACCACCCCGGGGCGAGCTTTGAGGCTGCGTGTCCCCAAGGAGGGCACAGTCCTGGTGCTCAGCCACCTCCCTGCAGACGGGACGTGAGCTGCCTCATGGCCCAGCATAGGCTGGTCTGCGCCGCGGCCGGATCCTCCCGCTGTTTGCATCCATGGGGAACTGGTCCTGTTATGCAACCTCTGGGGCAGGATGGGGGTGGTGGGGCCACCACATGGGGACCGGCCTGGGCCCTGCCCAGCTCTGCCACCGTCCCCTGCAGGAGCAGAGCAGCCCCAGCCCTGAGGCCAGGCACCAAGCAGCCGGGCTTCAGGAGCTGCTTTTCACAGAATCAGAGTACACTGGGTTAGAAAGGACCTGTCCAGATCATCCAGTCCAACTCCTGGCCATGCACAGACACCCCAACAATCCCACCCTGTGCCTGAGAGTGTTGTCCAAATGCTCTTAGCTCTGGGGAGAATGACTGGCAAACACCACACCCTGAACCCTTGCCAAAGGCTGAGCCCAAAGCAGCCTGATCCTGGTGCTTCCAACCTAAATGAGGACGTTAGGGAAAAGGATCATCTCCAGGAGCAATTTAACTCCCCACATCCCCCCTCCTATCACGAGCCAAACTGGACACGGGGAGAGCCCAGAGCTTCATCCCAGCCTGGGACAGATGTTACAACAGTGAGGAGATTTTAGAACCATCTCACCTGGGAACATCTGGGAGCATCTCTGCTCTCATATGGCTAAACCTGCTCCTGCAAAAACATCCTGGCCATGCCTAAGCAGCTTGTAGGACTTGGACATCTTGAAAAACTTAGCATGGAGGCACAAAGCTCAGAATGGCCATGGGAGCATTGCAGGGGATGCAAAAGACTTTTAATTCACCGCCCATCTGTGACAGAAGGGCTAGCACCACCCCATGTCCTTGTCCTCTGCAGCAAACTGGCCCCTCTACTAGCAAGTGCTTATTCGAGGTTAATAGGGCAGGAGAAATGGGCTCTCACCCAGCACTTGCTCCTAAAAAGCCCTATTTCTTCCTTAATTGCAACTCAAAATCAAATTAGCAGTTTTAAATTTACTCTGTGCCCAAGAGGTGCCACGAGGGTAGGGGAGAACACGTTATACCCTTTGTCCTTATGTAATAAAAAGGGTAAATTCTTACTGAGGGCAAAATTGCTGCCACCTCTCCTCTGGCTGGCCTGCAGCTTAGGTGTCTTTGGGGACAGAGATGCTCAATCTGGATTTAATATGAGCTTTTGGGGTGTCGGAGTCCTTTATCCTGGATTTGGCATGAGCCTTTGGGGTGATGGAGATGCACATCCTGGATGTGGAGCTGCCCCAACTCCCCCAAGCAGCCCCATGATTTGGGTCAGTGTGGGGTTGCTGCGACCACCAGCAGACACCCACACTGTGTCAAGGCTACACAAAGGATGGAGGAATGTGGGTGCAGGGTGGAGATGTTGGTAAGGACAGGGAGACAGGACACGGCTGCAGCGCGTCAGAGATGAGGGTGGCACTGGCTGCATTATTGATGCTGTAATTCAGCACCCATGGACTGGGAGATGGTTCTGTTTTCCAGGCATAGAAAACCCCTGGGATGGGAACCAGCACACAAGGAAAAAGGGTCTGCAGCCACCCTTGCACCCTCCTGGATGTGCTGCTTCTTTGGAAGCAGATGCTCCAGCTTGGCCCAGAGCTGAGGGCAGAGGCAGTTACGGCTCCTGGAGAAGGGAAGTTTGGGGGCTGGCACTGGTTGTGCCCACACCAGCCTGTGCCCACACCAGCCAGTGTGTACAGCCTGCCCTGGGGAGCTGCAATGTCCTGGGATCATCATCTCAGCTGCTTCTGCTGCAGATTCCTGGCTCTCCCAGCTGTGTACCCCCCATCCCAGTGACCCTGGGGTCTGTCAGGGTAGGCAGTGGGTACCATGTGCTGGTGCTGCCAGGTGCACACCAGCCCCAGGGCAGTTCCTGCATGCTGTGGGAATGGTGCAGAGAGGGGCTCATGGGTGCAGCTGAAGAACAGGGCAAGGGGAGCCTAGCACTGCCCGTGTCCCTGCCCAACTCCTTTCAACAGCAGGTGCCACCAAATGGCACATCCTGCCACTACTATCCCACATCACCTGGGAGAAAGGGGACATCCAGCAGGTGTTTGAGGGCTCTTGGTGTGGCTGAGGACCCCTTGCCAAGCTGGGTCCCCCAGGTTCCCACCCACATGCAGGGGCTGGGCAGGGAAGGGACACAACTCCATCAGAGCTGAAAGCCAGGTTGGAGGAGGAGGTGCCAGCCCAGGGGAAAGCTGTAACCTGGGTATTGCCCCCCAGCCTGCCCCACAGATGGAGCAGGGCCAGGGCACATCCCAGTGTGTCACCCCACTCCTGCCCACAGCGACGTGTCCCCAGACTCCAGCTCGGTCTTCATTCCAATATAATCTTTATTGGGGAGACTGATGGGGGTCAGAACAAGGCCGGGTATAAAACATGATCATGGTCACAACCAGCAGTGGGAGGCATTGGCAGAGCAACACAGAGACGGTACCGGCGCCGTTCTCCACTGGAGGGAGAGCGGTCCTGGGGCTGTGCCAGCGGCATCACCCGCTCCCTCGGGACAGGACAGGGCAAGGACTGGCCCCTCTCCCTGGATGGATGCTGGGCTTTGGCCAGTGCCAGGGGCTGCTGTTTCCTCCAGGATGCAGGGTTCTGGGGCACCTCAGGCTTACCCAGCCCCAGTGCCCTGGGACTGAGCAGCATGTGCCCCTGGTGCCATGGACATGCTGGGTTGTGGTGCTCAATCCCATGGGAGCACCCAAAATTATGGCTTTTTCTTTTTTTTTTTTTTTTTTTTTTTGCTTTTTTGGCAGCAATCTTACCCCTCCAGGTCCTCTGGAGAAAGCAAGACTGTGCACAAGGGGCTGCTGCCCTGCCAGCCCCTCTGCACAGGGGTCAGAGCAGAGGTGCTGCTCTGGGGAAGGGACTGTGGGCAGGAGCCAGACCTCAGTCTCCCTGCCCAGTCAAATCCCCTTGCTGGAGTCAGCAATTTGGGGTACTGGACCCCGTGCCACCCTCCTGAGCCATCCCATGGGGCATCGGTGTGGGTCCTGGGTGGAGGAGCAGAGAATGGGCACAGCTCAACGCCTTTGTGAACACTTAGTGGCCTGGGATGGGGTGGCCAGGGATGGATGGGGAAAAACAAGAATCCTCCAAAATGAGGACAAAGTGGAGCTTTCGTCAAGGGCCTGCGGAGGACATGGGCCGCATGTCTGCTGGCATCCGAGGGGCCGGTGTGGCAGCTTGGTGTGGCTACTGAGACTCGGGTGCATGGCAGCGTGGCCACTGAGATGAAAGCTTTGGCAAATAACTTACTGAGAGGGGGTGGAAGGGGCAGCTGGGGACCTATCCTCACTTCCTGTGCTGGGAGGGTGGCCCAGTATGGCACCATGCATCTCCAGGGCTCCTTGTGCTGCTGCTGCCGGCTGTGGGGCGATAGGGAGGGTGTCACTCCAGCCAGAACCCAGCATCTGCTCTTGGGAGAGCTGGGGAGAGAGGAGGGAGAGGCGCCCGGGGAAGGAGCACGGTGAGATGCTCGATGCACCACAGGAGCACCCGCTGCAGGGCCAGGGGAGCTGCAGACCCTGGTAGATGTGCTCCCCATGCTAGTGTCCCTCTCCCCAAGCACCACTGGTGAGTAGGGGGCTTCAGCCAGGTCCCAGCACCCCCAGTACCCCCAGCGAGTGCTGGCAAGGACACCAGTCCCACATCCTTGGCCGTGGTGAGTATTAGAGCATTCCCCGGTGGTGCCACTGGCAGAGAGGGGACAGGGGACTGGCCGTGGCGCTGGCCACACTGTCCTGCCCGCCATGCCCCCGCTGTGGAGGAGCGGGCGGGGCGCGGGGCTCACATGATGGTGCAGGAGGACAGCGGGTTCCGGATGTGGCAGGTGCAGGCGGCCCCGCAGTACTGGCGGAAGGTCTGGTAGCAGCTGCGGTCGGTGTCGCTGCTCCACTGGACGGGGTTGGCAGCCAGGGCCTCGGCCGGCAGTCTGTTCAGAATACTGGTGTTGACGGCCAGCGCCGCCAGCCCGTAGTCAGTGAAGAGGACGGTCTCCCGCTTGCAGGTGGGGCAGGAGATGAACTTGTACTTGGGGCAGGACTCGTAGAGGATCTGCAGGCACTCCTCGCACACTGAGTGCAGGCAGGAGAGGATGCGGGGCCGCTTGTTGGTGAAGTTGTACATGTGGCCGCAGGTGGGGCATTCCAGGGGCTCGCAGGGCGTCGAGGGGTGCAGCACGTACTGGTTGACGATCACCTCGTCTGACGGCGGCTGCCGGTGGTAGCAGACCTCGGAGCTGCCCTTGCGCTGGCCCTGGTAGCCGCGCTCGCGCCGTGGCAGGGGGGGAGTCCGGGGCAGCGGCAGGGGCCCAGGGGCAGCATCCAAGGCAGGGATGTCCCCGCACGCCTGGTTGACGATGATCTCGGACTCGGAGGGCCACGCGCGCTTGGCCACGAGGGGCGGCTCGCGGCGCGGGGCAGGCGCGTAGCGCGGCTGCGACGCCTGCAGCTCCGAGAACTTCTCCGGGTGGATGATTTTCATCGCCTCCATTTTAATGATGACCTGTTGCCCTTTCAGACACGACATGAGTATCGTTTTCACATTACTGTCCACTACTCTGGGGTCTCCGAGGGACGCCTGCATGAGGCTAAAACATGCTGGCAGCCTGCTGAGCTTTCAATCTCGGTCTGGCCGCAGAGCAGGAGCACAGGGAGCAGCAGCTGGTGTGGGAGAGCATCCTGGGGAGATGGGGCAGCTCCAGCAGACCCCGTGCCCCTCTTCTGCAGCCAGCCCCAAGGGTGCCAGGTTCGAGGCTGGGGCAGGCAGGAGAAGGCAGGGCTCACAGTGGCATCCTGCCTGCTTCAGGATGCTCTTGGGCGGGTGATCAAAGCGCTGGCTCCCTGCAGCCTCGCTGAGATGTTAACGTGACATTGGCAGTCACTCAGCAGCCCTGCTCTTTGCCTTCACTGCCACTTCCCACAGCAGATCGGCTGCAGTCGGGAACAGTAATTTGGGGGTGGTGGCACCGGGTACTGCCCAGGGCAGGTGAGTCCAGGGAGGGTCCTGCAGAACTGGAGGCAGCTCTCACTTCGCCCCAGCCCGGCCTCTATTCCTGTTTACATGCAGTGGGATCCTTGTGGCGCTGAAGAATGTGTTTGCAAATTCCTTTGCTCTGACTTCCCGGCTCTCCCACTTGCCGTCACCGTCACCAGCAGCTCCCACAGGGCAGGGGCTCAGGGCACATCCAGTGCCAGACAGCAGCTCACCTTGGCTGCAGCCAGGACACCACACACCTTGTCCCCTCGGTCCCTGGTACTTCTGTCCCCAGCTCAGCTTCGTGCTTGCTGGAAATGAAAAGTGAGAGGGGGTTGGATCCAAGGCTCTTCAGGGATCTACCGGCTGCCAGCGCTCCCTCGGGATGCGTGCTCGCCTGCATCCCGGCAATCTGGCAATCCTGCCCTACGAGTCCTGTCCATCCGCCCGCGTGCTTGGGCTGCGGAAGTGAGAGCAGGCAGGTATTTCCCCCCAGGCATCTCCTCTGTGGCCCCGAGACTGGGGTCCCGGGACCTCCCTCTGCCTTGAGAGTGGGAGGGCAGGACCCCCAGAGCCCCGCTGGATTGCAAGGCCCCTCCCGAAGGGGTTCCTCCACCGATCTGCCTCTGCTCAGGATTTTCTCTCACGTTTAGCCCCTCCTCTGCTCAGTGGATCTATTTTTACCTCCATCGCTCGCTCCTGATCTCTCCCTGCTATTATCCCTCCCTCCTGCTTCCTCTCCCTCCCTTCCCAGCTCTCTGCCCTTGTCCCAGGGCTGATGGAGAGGACAGGCCACGTTTGCGGGCAGGAGATGGGGGGCAGGCAGCCAGCCCGAGGCCATTTTCTCCCTCAGCAGCCCCTGCGCCAGCCCGACTCTCCTCCGAGAAGGGCGAAGGCGCTCTCCTCCATCATGCTGCAAATCCTGTTAGAGGGATGCCTGCTCCCGCCGGGCGCTGCCATGCCTGGCGGAGGGGGCCCGAGGGGTCATCTGGTTGCAGCAGCAACAGCAGCCTTTGGGGATGAAGCGAGGCCGTGGGGGTTCAACCCCGGGTGCCTGAGGGCTGGCAGGGTGGGCGAGACCCCTGCCCAGCCCCAGTCGGGGTGTCCCGGGGGCCATGCCCTGGCAGCACTGGGGTCCCGCAAGCATCCTGCCCTGCGGAGGGAGGCCTCGGCTCTTTCATTCCGCATCACGGGCCCACATCCNTGGGGTGACACAGTCTTCCCCAGCGCCCTCCCCTCTCCATCCTCCCACCGCAATCCCCAGCCCCACACGTCCCTTCCCCACACTCGCAGCCCCGCGGAGCACACGCCTGTGCACACCAAGCGCTTCCGCACATCCACACGTGCACTCCCGCACGCCCGCAGGGTG
>VWZP01007308.1:604593-673280 GCA_013396995.1 Dicaeum eximium | reverse complement strand
CCTGACAGCGGCCCCTGCAGCGCCCGGGGATGGGAAGAGGTCAGACAGGTATTCCCCCACTACTGCTTTTTCCCCCTGCCGAATCAGACATGCCCCCCACTGTGTCCACTGGGATCCATGGCCACCGGCTGTCGCGGGATTAGAGGGGGTCCCCTGACAGCCCCCAGTCCCTGCTGAGCTCCGGGGCACCTGGGCACAGGGGCTCATTGGTCCCTGGGACACGGTGGGCTCAGCACGGTGGGTGGGGGGGGGGTGGTCACACGACGGCTGGATCCCAGCAACACTGACAGGTCCCTGCAGAGCACTGGAGAATATTGCTCATGGCCATGGGCTCACTGGTGTGACCCTCACAGGACCCCACAGGCTGGGGACACGCCACAGGGTGCCCTGAGCAAGTGACTCCTGGTCCTGCTTCCTGGCTCCTGCAGATGTGAGAGGTATGGATGTCCCCTGGCAGATGTTAGAGGCCAGGCTGCCTTCTCCCCCTGCTGTGGGTGCCTCCAGAATGGGGACCTCACAGGCAAATGGCCACAATGAGCAGGCAGGCCCACATAGAGCCCTCCAGCTCCCATGCACTGACCTCAGAACAGAGACCCAGGCACATGCACACTCCAATCCAAACCTACCCCACCACTCCATCCAGCCCTGGCTGGAGCAGGATGCTGGTGGGGGCTCACCAGGCTCCTTTGGGTGCTGCTGGGGGTTTCCCTGCTCATGTCGCCNTTTTTTAAATATTCCTCCAGGATTTTGCCTGGGCTTTTATGCCCTCCCTGAAGATTACCCTGCCTGGCCCTGCTTGCTGACCCTCCAGCCCTGCTGCAGCAAAGATCCAGCCCCTGTAGCAAGGGGTCTGCGTGGTTCTGGAGCTGCGTCGTGTCCACACAGCCACATTGTCCTCACACTGTCACTGTCCTCTGATCCCGCCACCAGTGGGATAGACACAGCAGCTGGAGCTCACATATTTCACAGCTCTGCCCGGCCTTATGCAGCCCATATATGATCTTCCCACCCACACTTCAGGCAATGATGCTAAAAATCTCACCCAGGTGCACCCCTTCATGACCTGGAAGAGATGACCACAGATGTCCACCTGGACAGAAGGATTCCCTGGTACCCCAAGGGCTCAGTTGTGCTCCATTCCCAGGCCAGACTGACCCTAGAGTAAGGCTCTCCCTGAGGATCCTGCAGCCTCACCTCCACCTGGAAATCCATGCTCCCTTCTTGACAATGGTTGAGTTTTTAATCTTGGAGTTTCTCTTACCAGATAAGGGATTTTTGAATGTCTCTAGTCCCTCCAAGTGCCATTCTTTGATCTGCTCACCTGCCAAAATCAGTGTGAGGCTGCTGCTGCCTGGCACTCCTAACACCACTAAACAGGGATTCCCTTAATCTTCCCCATCCTCTCTGTGCCAGGTCCTCCTGTTTTTCCTGCTAATGTGCCTGGGTGCAGATAGCAAGAGCCGAGATCTTACGCTTGAGCTCACTGAGCAGAGGAAATTGCAGGAAGTGAGCGAGCACGAGCTATTTTCTGTTATTAATTCATATGGCATCCCCGTGCTGACCCAGCTACACGGTGTGCTATTATGCTGCTATTCTGTGAGTTAAGCAACAGCTCTATTTAAAAGTAATAATAAATTACATTGGGCATCTTTTCTGCTGAATAAGAGTGTGTTTGTGCCAAGGTGCTGAGATCTTCCTGTTGCCTCAATGGCTCTGCCTCTGCTTCACGTGCTCAGTGCAGGGCTTTCCCTTTCCTCTGCTGAGTTGGTCCACCAAGGCCGCTGCCTTCTACCCAAACCAAAATAATCTCATCCTTCAAAACCCAGACCTCCCATCTCTGTCTGGGCCTGTGTGGCTCAGACTTGAGTGATGACCCTACCAAACCTCAGCCCCGTGGCCACCTCTGCCTTTGGGTCTTGTCTCTTACTCCTGTTTAGCACCTAACTTTGGCATATAAACATACATGTTGCATTATGTTTTATAAAAACCTATTGCATTGGGTGTTATCATAAATGTACATATTTTGGCTGCATGTGGATATCCTCAGATTGCCTTCTGAGCTGTGCTGATGTGATATGGGTGCTCTCCTGGGTTTTACAAGTGGCACTGATGTATTTTACGATTTTCACAGACCTTGTCAGCAGGCCAAGCACACCTTTGTGTTCAGTGTTTGCTCCTCAGCTCAGTTGTACCTGCTGTCCTCAGGTCCAGCTCTCCTCAGACAGACATGCAGGAGCAGCTTTGCCAGTGGATTCCCTTCATTTGTCCCAGATGAACAAGGCTTTGCTGTTTGTAATCAGGAGGTTATTGCTGTAATTCAGCTGGTGTTGGCCTTGTGTGAAACCACAGTTTCTTTCTGCAAAACTCATTCCTGTCCAGTGTCTTGACTGGGTCAGTTTGAAACCTTTGCTCTGTAAATGTGTTGGGAGCTGTAACACTGCTGGCCAGGCTTTGCTGAGATGAATGGTGAAGCCAGAAGATAATTCAACCCCAAATTTCTTCCTAATCAGCCATTACCTGTTCAACCATCCAGCTGTGGATTTTGCTTGGGATTTTATTGCCCTTTTGGATATCTAGCACCTGTGGGAAGGACCTGTTCTGAGAGGACAGCTGTGCTCTTGCTTGGTGCCAGCCTTGTGCTGTGATGTCACCTGGGGCTTTTCTTTCTGCCCCACCTGGGCAAGCTGACAGCTCTGTGTGTGCCAAACCTTCCTGACCCACACCCAGGCGCCCCTCCATGCTGTCTGTGCTCCTGGTGGCAGTACCTCAGGCCACCTTTCTTTAGTCCTTGCTGCTCTCATCACCAAGTTTGCTCGTCCGGGCCCTGCACATATCCACAGCTCTTCCCAAAATCCCGTCTGTTTCTCACACCGATTTGTTTTGCTCTGGTGAATCACTCATCACACAGATAATTCACCCACAAAACCATGAGCTCATCCCCAGCTTTGCAGAGAGCAGCTTTCTCTGCAGGTCTGTGCAGGACAGCAGCAGCGCCAGGGCCTGCCCAGCTGCCCAGCCTGGTCTGGCCGGGAGGGATGGATGTGGTACCCAAACCCTGGGCGCCATCCCCGTGGGACTGCCTCTCTTTCCCGAGGTAAAGCACCAGGAGAAGGGACCTCAAGTGCCACAATCAGCACCACCCCAGGCTCAGACCCGCCAGGCTTGTCTGAGGTGGCCACAACAGCCCAGCACAGACGCCAACAGAAGAGGAAAGCAGGGCAGCTCTCATTGGCCACAATGCTCCACAAAAACCAACAGAGCCGCTGTCTGTGCAACTTGCCCAGGCAGAGCAAACACTATTTTGAAGGAGGGATGCTACTGAAATATCTGCCAAGAAAGCAGCAGAGTCTCTTATTGCCAGCTGGTAGCTGAAGGATGTCCCAGCTGCTGCAGAGCTGTTCAGTGGTTGCTGTTTAAAGCAGTGTGTGGGTTGGTTGCTGGTGGTCAGGACCTCACCACTGATGTTCTTGCAGTACAATCCTAATGCCATGGTGGGGGCTTTTTCTAGGGCTGGTTTCTAGGCTTACAGCTGTCTACAGAGACCCCACCATGGAAGAAATGATGCCCAGAAGATCCCCAAAGTGTCTGAAGCAACACACAAACCTTGAGATGCACACATGGTACTCTGATCACCTTGAAGGTTACAGATGTTCCTAAAGTCCCAACACATTCCAAGGGGTTTAATTATTATTTTTATTATTAGTGATTAATACTTCTATGAACCACTTCTATGAACCTTGGGTGTGAAGAGGGGGCCCGCTCTGCTGGTGCTGCACTGAGCAGGGGGAAGGAGAAGGAGGAGGGGGGATGCACATGGGCTGGGGGGAGGTCAAAGGGCCAGGGCCAGAGGGACCACATCCTCTCTCCTCGGACGTGGTGACCTTCATTCCCCTCCCCACCAACTCCTTGCCTGCAGACCTGGGGTTGCTCAGCTGCCAGAAAAGAACATTCATGGAAAATGTACTGCTCTCCGCAGTTATCTCCTGGGAGGAGGAAGAGGGGATGGGGATCCTTAGCCACAAGCAAGGACATGGGAAATTCCAGATGTATTTCCCTACAGCTACACAGGGAAAATCTTTTTCTCTTTGAGGGTCAGACAGTAGGCCAGGGCACAGAGACTTGGTGGGATGTCCTTCAAAGCTGCCCTGCACAAGGTCCAGTGTGACAAGCTGTCCACACTCTGGCCCCTGGGCCCTGTGGGGCAAGTGGGGCCCCTGCTCCCATCAGAGCCCCCTTTTTCATCTGAGGCTGCATCTTCCCCACCCCCAGGTAGGCACAGTCCCACCATGGACTCCCTGGAGAAGTTCACATCTGGTTTGTGACCCCACAGCAGCACATCCATGTCAGAAACTCCTTCCCAGTCCTGCAGTGCTACTGGGGAATGCGGGGTGTGTGTGTGTGTGTGTGTCTGCAGCTCCCCAGGTACTGCTGGCCCAGGCAAGGATGACCACAAAGACCTAGAGCTGCATTTCAGGGGTGAGAGTGTGCAAGGAAGACCCACTTCCTTTAGAAAACACCTTGTGTCCAAGGAAAACAGGACAGGGCTGGCCCAGAAATAGAAATGGCAGCTCTGCAGAAGCCTTCCCCCAGCCCGTGCAGCCCAGCTGATGCCGAGTTTAACAGAGCCCGAGGGATTCGAGGCTCAGAAGAAACCAGAGCGTGTGACAGAGCTGGGATGCAGCCGCTGTCCCAGCCCTCCTTCACGGGCTGGGCGGGTGCAGGGCTGGTGGAGCAGCTCCTGGTGATCCTGGTGACACTGAGCGTTTGCTACGCTGGCTTCCCGGGAGAACCTGGCACCCGTAACCTGCCAGCGCTGCTCGCCTGGATGCCGCGGCCAGACACAAATCGGGTCAGGGAGGAGGAGCAGCAGCGGCCGCGGTGCCCTCGAGGTGCCCGGGGGATCACGGTGGTCCTGGCACGGGTGCCGCGGTGTCCAAAATCCTACTCTTCCTTCCCGGGTGCTGCCTCAGCTGGGACACAGCTCCGAACAGCAGCCCTGACCGAGGCAGTGGTTTGTTCTTGCAATATAATTTCAGCTTTTGCAGGAAAACTTCCCTGCAGGCAGTGGATGGGACGCACCGAGTCCTGCCTGGCTCCAGGCTGCTGCCCCCCTCTCTCTGGACACAGCCCTACGCCCGAGGCTGTGGCTGTGCTTGCAGGTAGTGGGATCCTGCTGTCCCAGTGTGACTGTCCTGGGGCTCCCAACAGGACCTGAGGGCACAATGTGCTCCCCCATCCCCGCTCTCAGCAGCTGGCAGCACCCCCGGGTCTCCTGCTGGCCCTTCTGCTCAGCTCGGGCAACCCACGCTCTTGTGTGGAGCACCGCGGCTGCATTTTTGGGTCACTTAGGTGAATTTGAGCATTGAGCTGAGGATTTTGTTTTCCGTGTGTGCCCGTAACCCTCGTGGGGGTGTGGGTGCACAGCTGGGAGCTGGCCCTGGGCACGGCTCCTGCTCTGGCAGAGGCTACGGGGCCCTGGGGCGCTGCCTGAGCAGGAGCTGCTACTGCTCTGGGAGCCCGGGAAGCTGAGCCAGTGCTTGGTCTGAGTGTGTGGTGGGAGAGCTGCAGCGGGGGAAGAGGGGTGGCTCACAGGCCGGGGGATGGGAGGTTGGAACGGGGAGTGCGTCAGGCATGAGGAATTGTTCGAGCTGGTGAACTCCTGAGCATTGCTGTGGGTGGGAGCTGGGAGCGTGGGACTCATGGCAGAGGGTCCCTGGGAGGGGCCACATCCCATGGGGCAGGCATGGGGGGAGCTGCACCAGCTCTTGGGGATGTTCCCTGGGGCTGACAACATCATCTGGCCTTGGGGTTTTCATCACCCTGATTTCTCCAGTTCTCCAAGAGCCTGGGCCAATGTGTCTGGTGCCAGGATGCTGGGATGTCGCCTCAAAGACCTCGGGGGCTGTCTTTCCTCTCTGCTCCCTCCAGAGAGGACTCCTTGCCCAGTGCCTTGGCTGAAGGGAGATCTTTGGGCACAAGGGGGTTGCAGCAGCCTGGTGCTCCTGTGCAGGCTGTGGGGAAGAAAGTGGAGCACTGTAGCAAGGGTGACGTGGAGAGGTGAGGCCATTCCATGTAACAGAAACCAGGGCTCCAGCTGTGGAAGGGGACCCAGCATGTCCAGACCGCTGTGGGAGCTGTCAGGTGCCTCTGGGATTGTGCTGTGCCCCCAGAAGAGGACAGGGGTAACCAGAGAGACCTGGACCACCATGAGCCATGTATGTCCCTGTCTGCTGGTGGCATGTGTGTGTGTTTGGAGGGGGGGGACGGGAAGCTCTGCAGGGCACTGAGCACACAGCTCCCCCCCAGGTGCTCTGGAGCCGTCGTGATCCCATGGATGGGGGGAAAGGGGCAGTTTTGGGGCTGCAGGCTCAAGGGTTCTGCTTTGAAGGTGCAGGCTCAAGGCTGAGGGTTGTCCCCCAGCAAGGCACGCGGGGTCCCTGGGAGCTCTCCACCTGCCCAGGCTCACCCAATTCGGCTTCTGCAGGATCCTGACCTGCACACGGGGCTTGGGGCTGGCAGGGCTGCGGAGGAGGCTCTGCAGCAGCACAGGGGCTGCCTGCCCGGCGGCTGCCTGCGTGCCAGCACGGAGCTGCCAGCCTGCGCCAGCCCGGCGCTCGCATCCCTCCCTCGGCAGACGCAAATGGGAGCAGACAGCCCGGCTCGAGCGGTAAAGATCAAACCCCGGGAGCCCGGGGCTGCTGTCAGCGCGGGCAGGGTGCTCGGAGCCATCCCGGGAGTGGCAGCCCCGGTGCTGGCCCTGCCTGGTGATGGCCCTGCCAAGGTGCAGTGTCCCCGCACGGCTGCAGCACGGGGATGCTGGCAGGGGGCTGCCCACGCTGCTCTGACCATTGCAGGGGCTGGCGTGGCCACAGGCAGAGGATCGGGGCTTTGTCTGTCCGGGGTTTCCAGGCTGGGAGATGCACGAGGCACTGTCAGCACGCAGGAATGACCGGTCCTGCTCCTCTCGCTGGGCTCTGCCGGCAGGGATGTTCCTGTGCCCAGCACCTCCCCAGGGATTGCACTCCGGCTTCTCCGTGGGCTCAGGGGGCAGAGGAGAAAGTGGCCCTGGAGCACGGCACTGCCGGAAACTGCTGTGGAAAGGCCCCTGCACTGCCCCAGCCTTCGTCAGCGGTGGAAACCTCAACCTTCGCCCCCCCGCCCCCGGCTCCGGCTGACCTGGAGGCTGTGGGAGGATGAGGATGGTGCAGCCGCGGTGGCACGAGGGTCGTGGCTTGCACGAAGCCGTCCGGCTGCGCCCCCGCGCCCGGGGAGCGAGGGAGGGGGGCACCGGTGCGGCTGGGGCAGGACGGGCAGCACCCACCCGGGCGATGCGAAGGAGCAGAGGCAGAAGCCGGCGGCACCCCGGGAGCTGCAGGATCGGCACAGCTTCCTCACCCTCCTCAAGTGCCAAAGAGGATTGAAGAGAGCCCTGGGATTCCGCGTGGACCACAAGCACCTGGATTTTGCACAGCCTGCCTGTTTCCCACCCAGGAAGGTGGCAGCCATTGCCTCGGTGCCCACATCCCGCTGGCCGGGGCTGGCCCCTTCTGGACAGCGGAGCAGGAGGGATGAGGGTCCGAGGTGCAGCTGGGGAGCAAGGAGAGGGCACAGCTAATTGGGATAATTGCTAAAGCAGGCGAGGAGCAAGCGGGGAGGGAGGCGCTGAACAAGGAGCCGTTGTGCACAGGCGGCCGAGGCACGCGGCCCCGGCTCCAGCCGGCAGCGAGAGCCAAACAAACGGGGACTGTTTGGAGCGAGGGAGGACAAGCAGACGGCAGGACAGAAACCAGACCTCCACCGGGAGAGAGCGGGAGCCAAGGGCTTAGCTGGGAGCTGGGTGCTGCACAGGGTCTGCCGGCTCCCCGTGTGGAGAGCAGCCCCAGATGGCCACGGCCAAGGCTTCACCGGGGCAGGATGGTGCCATCCCTAATCCATCCCTGGGGCAAGGGCCAAAGGAGAGGATGGCAAAGTGCTGGGGATGCTCCAGGTCCGGAGAGGAGTGACAGCCCTTCTGCCACAGCCATCTCCAGGACTGGAAACTTTCAATCATTGAAATAGAGCAGGAAACCAGCCCTTGTCCTAAAAAAACCACTGGCAGGTGCAGTCACTGCACAAGGTCGTGGCACAGCGGAAGCTGCGCCGTCGCTGCGGCGTGGCTGCTCAGGAGCCCGCGAGGGTGGGAGCAGCAGCTGCCCCCGCCTCGGCTGCTCCCTCCGCAGGAAGGAGAAGTGACACTTGAGCAGGAAGAAACGTGGCTGTGTATGTGAGCTGCCCAAACGCGTGTCCCAGCTGGGGCTCTTACAGCCCCCTTTCCAGGTATGTGTGTGAGGGTTTAGCCTTGGAAGACATGCCAGGCTGTTTGCTGCTGCCTGGTTCTGCACAGGGAGCTGCAGGTTATGGCCCATGGACACAGATCCCCACAGTATGGACCTAGCAGGGGGCTGGGCTGAGCCCCCTGGGCGAATTGCCCTTCCTAAAGTCCCTGTGCGAAGGCACAAGGCCACCCAGCTGCCACTGTCCCCGTGGCACATTGTGCGTGAGAATGCACGAGCACCAAGGGGAGCATCTCTGTGCTGGTCAAAGGCTCTGGCTGAGCAGGGATTTTGTTTATGGCTTGGAAGGAGCAGAGGGGGAGATTTTTGCACTGCCAACAGAAGTGCCCAGACCCGTGCTGCCCCCTGCTTCCTTGCACATTCAGCAGCAGATCCATGCAGGGGTAGCCCCTGGCTCCTGGTCCAAAGCCTGCTTTCCCCTCCGTAGTGGGGAACAGCCTACCCTCAGCCCCAAGGCTCTCGGCAGCTGGGAGGAGACGGGAAGGACTTGCTCCAGGCCAGGAAATCCTTGCTTTCTCCTCCAGCCGGGCCGCAGTGGGCAGCCACAATGGTTGCTTCCCCCACGCCGCTGCCAAGCCCCTGCGTGACCCGGGGGCGGCCGGGCCGGGAGCCGCAGGGGAGAGGGACGGAGCGGGGCTGCGGGAGGGCGATAAGGAAACCGTCTCCTCTCTGGTTCCTGCAGCCCGGGGAGAGGCCGGCAGCGGGCCAGGCGCCGGCTCACTCCCGCGATGTCGGTGTGGCCGTGCCAGCCTGGACACTGGGCTGTGGATCCAACGCGTCATCCCTGAGGAACGCGGCATCCCCCTGCCAGGGAAGAGCCTGGCATTAAACTGGAAAGGCTTTGGGCTCTGCAGCATCCCCGCACAGGTGTCTGACAGGAGCGGAGGCTCCGAGCAGCCCCGGCACACCGGGCACCGCGGACGTGCCTCTGCAGCGTCCCTGCTCCTGCGGGCACCAGGAGGGCCCGGCAGGGGATGGTGCCCACTCCTGCCTGCTCGACACAAGCGCGTGTACCCCAGCTGAGCATCCCTGTCCCCACCCCTGAGCCTGCCGGGTGGCTGGGATGTCACATCGGGAGAGCGCAGCGTGAGCAGGCTGGCGCTGGCAAGGGATGCTGTCGGATCTGAGGAGCTGCCAGCCCTTTTGGGGCCGTGCTGTGCTGCAGGGTGAGCAGCAGGGCCTCGGGAGGCTTCTGCAGAGGAGCCTGTGCTGCCCCTCCACACAGAGCTGAGTGCTCCGAGCTGGCACGGAGAGCAGAGCCTGGCCTGCTGGAGGATGGGTGCCGGGGCCAGGACAGCCCAGTGTGTGCACCCAGGTGCTGACCCGAGGGACGGGGAACACATTTTGGCCCCACACAAAATCCCTCCCACCAAGCAGCTTTGACAGGTCGCTTCCAGGCTCCATTTGGGCTTTAAAAGCTGCTGCCATCTTTTGGGACATGTTGCTTTCCCTGAAAGGGAACTGAGAGCTGTGGAAACTCCTTGCATGCCCTCGGCAGACGTGGAGACAAGCAGGGCACGTGGGATGCTGAGCACAGGCCTGGGGACACAGGCTGGATTTTGTGCTGGAGTTTCCCACCCTGAGGTGTTAGTGAGGGGCTGTGCTGCTCAAGGGCACAGAGCACCAAATCCTGTAACTTCCATGAGCCCCCAGGCCCTCTGTCCCTGGCAGCTTTATCCTTGGGTCCTGCTCTGTGTTCCCTATATTGCCCCTCAGACCTGCACCAGTGGCATCCCCTCCATGGCACCCTCATACTCACAGGCCCCAGCTCCCCATCACTGGGTGACAGCTGAGCCCTGGTGCTGGTGACACTGATCCGTGGGGTTCCCCTTATGGGATGCTCGCCCCACTGGTGCCTCCCATTCCCTGTGATGTCTCCTTCCATACCCCCGGTCCTCACTCTGATTTTAATGAGGAGGCAGCTGAGAATTAAGGTAGAAGTCTTGAAGAAGGTGGAGACTTGCAATGTCCCGAAGGGAATAATCCCCCATGTGTTTCACACAGCTGGAATTTGGGGGTTGCCCTCCCATCTCTGCACTGGCCCAAACCCTCCCCATGTCCTTTCTTCACACTGGCCACCCACGAGCTCTCCTGAGCTTCAGCGAAGCCTTCAGCCCCCCGAAGGTTTGGCGAGCGGCCACCATCTGCACTGGGGGCTCATCGAGCTGCTCCCTCCGGGGATGGCAAAACCTTTCGCTCCAGGAAGCGTCGCCCTTCATCATCCTCCGGTACTGACGGGCTGCAAAGAGCATCACCACCCTCCTGTGCCTGCGCCAGGCACTGCACCGCCCGGGAGCCCCAGGGAAATGCTTACAAACGGGATCGGTTCAGGAGTTTTTTATTCCTGGTGCCTGGGAGAGTCCTGGGAGGAGCTGGAACTGGGAAAGCTCCACTGCAGGGATGCCACACAAATACCTGTCCCCAGCAGAAAGAGGCCCAGGAACAGGACGTGCCTGTGGCTGTCTGGTTTATTTGTTTGTTTATTTTTTTAACAAAATAAATGTGTATTTTGCTGTGTGTGAAGCACCAGCAAGCTAAGGTGTCCCAGGGGATCCCTGCAGTTTACTGGTATCCTGCAAAAAATCCCAGCAGCTTGTGCTGGGTCACACAGGGCCAGGGGCTGTGGGTGCCCTGCCGTGGTACGGCTGCGAGGAGACCAGAACCCATCCATTGGGACTGAGGAATTCCTGAGCCAGCACTTTCCTCCTGGCTGATGTCCCACGGCTGGGGATTCTCCTGCCCCTGCAGCACCTGCAGCCAATGCTGGGAACCCAGCCTCCTCCACGGGGCTGCCCCCTCGTTTTCAGGCTTCAACAAGTTCAAGAGCCAGCACGATGCTTGGCTTTCCCCCTCTTTCTCCTGGTTTTCCCACGCTCCTCCTCAAACCACCATTCCTCTGGAAGTAGTGTGGCATCTCTGAGAACCTCCCTCTCCATCACCCCCCAGCACAGGACATCTCCAGGGTGAGCATTGAGCTTTTGCTTGATTTTTTCCGTTTATTTATTTTCCCCCTGCCAACAATCGCAGGAAATCAGGCTGGTTTTTAAGGCAGAAAGAGCCTCACATTAGTTCAGTTTCTCCATTTATTCAAGGGGGGGGCACAGCTCTGCAGCACCTGCCGGCTCCCAGCTTGGGGAATCCCACACGGAACAACTCCAAACCAGCAGCTTGGGCTTTGGTGCAGCAACTTTTCCACCTGAGGATCCTCCATCGTCTATAAATCCTCCAAGAATCAACACATTGTGGCCCTTGGAGATCGACTTGGAGAATTTCTTGGCAAGAAATGAAGTGTTTGAACTTCAGGCTCCAGATTAGGGGTTGCTGCTCCTGGCTGGTGAGACCTCTCCTCATCTGGGGCTGCCATAGATCTGCCATGCAGGGAATGAGCGTATCCAGGAGGTGCCTGCGAGATCGGAGCTGCCACGGCTGGACGCTGAGAGAGCCGAGAGACATCCCAGCATGGAGATACCTCAGATCCCGGCTGCCACTGCTCCGAGCGGCTCGGTGGGGTCTGCAGCCCCGGGCAGCAGAGTACGGGATGTCCCCACCCGAAAATGCCCGAGGTTCTATGAGGCGATCTCATGTGGGAGCCCCTTGGGAGAGGGAAGACGTTCAGGACACGGAGGCTGCAGGGTCTCGGGGTCCCCCAGACCCGGACTGTGCCTGACGTGCAGCCTTGCAGCTCCCTGCAAGCAGAGCTGTTCAGGAACAAGGCTGGGCATGGAAATCTGGGGCTAAAAGACAAACCCAGCCAGTCCCGAGGCTCTGCGAGGAAGGGGAAAGTGCTGCTGGAGAGACCCACAGCGACATCCCCTGTGCAGGCAGGGACACGCCAGGCACGGGCAGCAGGGCTGGGGTTACCGCAGGACACCTGGGTGGAGGATGCCTTTTTTCTGTTCCTGTTTAGTTAAATAGATGAGTGAGGAAACAGCTCAGGATGGGAAAATTGGGCAGCAACGAGGCCCAGTGAAGGGACAGGGGCTGCTGGTGGCTCTCCTCCAGGTGACCCCGAAGTGGCAGAAAAGCCCTGAGGGGTCTGTGCAGGAGTTCTGCAGCTTTCAAACCTGAGAGCTGTGTGCTGTGATGGTGATTTGTCACAACACATGCCTGCTGCAGCCCCACTCTCAGTCCTCGGAGGGGAAACTGAGGCACAGAAGTGCATGAGGCCCTCCTCTCGATGCTAGAACTGGTCAGAGGGGGGTCAGCTTCTCCCAAAAAATCCCAGGCCTCCATCTTCCTTTCCTTCCACCACCTGGAAGGTTGCTGAGTCTCTTTGCAGGGAAACCACACTCTGGGAACTGCCAGCCCAGCAGGCTCGGTGACAGAGGGGTCAGCCACAGAGGGAAGGCAGGGGAGCTGGGGATTTGCAGCAGGTGCTGGCAGCTTCATCCTAGGGGCCAGGCTGCCAGGGGCAGGCAGGCTCCCATCACCCTCTGGAGCTCTCCTGCTTGTTCCATGGGCGCCAAGGGGCTGGCCTGGGTAGCCCCTGCTCCTCAGGACAGGTGAGAAATATTTTCTGTTGTCAGAAGGATGGCCAGAAGGAAGTGGCTTTTCCCTTTGCAGAGCGTGTGCGAAATGTACTTCACTCCCAGCAGGACTCAGCTGCAATTTGAGGTATTTGTCCCCAGCCTGTCCAGGAGGATGCTGTCCTGTCATCCCTGAGGCTCAGGGGAGGGACAGGGTCTGCACAGAACTGCTTGTGGGAAGGTGGTGTGTCTCTGCACAAGCCACTTTAGGGGCTTGGGGATGGGAGGAGTGACAGTGGCTGAGGACATCACAGCAGGGTCACACAGCAGGGACATGGATGGGGTGCTGAATGTTTGCGTCTTTTCTACTGCAGCACTTCTGGTGCCAGGGACAGGCACAGGTGCCAGCAACCCTCTCCTTGCCCTAGCAAAGCCACGTCCTCACTCCATCCAGCCTCGTGTGTGTCACCATCCAGCAGTGCCCTGGAAACCCCCTGAACCCACCCTGGAAAAGGTCCTGTTGGGGGGCCACAAGGCCACACCACAGCCAAGCTGTGCTGCAGGGATGAGGACCTCAGCAGAGCCCTGGCACTGGGGTCTCAGCGCTGGACAGGGCAGACACAGCCCGGCAGGGGGTGTGGGACCCGGGGCTGTGGGCACCTGGGGGTCCATGGGGGCAGGCAGAGCCTGGTACGGGGTGTGGGACCCGGGGCTGTGGGCACCTGGGGGCCCATGGGGGCAGGCAGAGCCTGGCAGGGGGGCCTGGGAGCTGCCAGAGGGTGCAGACCTTGTGTCCCCTGCCTGGTACTCAGGACATGTGCATGGTGCTCAGTGCCCTCTGCCCAGCACCTGGTGCTCGGGGTTTGCTGCTTCCCACAGGCCTGTCCCCGTCACTTCCAGTCCCCGCTTGCTGCCCAGAACCAGTGTGGTGCCAGTGCTGGTGTCAGTGTCCAGAGCTCAGTGCCCAGTGCATGGCACACAGTGCTGGTGCTGGTGCCTGTGGATGGTACTGGTGGCTGTGCCGGTGTCAGTGCCCGGTCCTGGTGGCAGTGACAGTGATGGTGGCACTGCCTGTTGTGTGGTGCTCACTGTGCACTGTGTGGTGCTGGTGCCAGTGCCCATGCTGGTGCTGGTATCCACTGCTGGTGCCCAGTTCCTGGTACCAGTGGCTGGTGCTGGTTTGGTGCCTCGGTACTGGTGGCCTTGCCTGGTGTCCAATGCCTCTGTCCAGTGCCAAGTATCCCTGTCCAGTTCTGGTCCCAGTGCCTCCTGACTAGTGCCCTTGTCCACAGGCAAGTGCCCAGTGCCAAGTGCCCATTGTCCAGTGCCCGGTATTGGTGCCCAGCTCCTCGTGGTCCTGCCTTGTGCCAGAGTCCAGTGGGCTGGGCTGCTCGCTCGGTGCCGGGGCTGGGCGGTGGGTGGGTGCTGGGTGTGGAGTGCCCTTGTCCCGGTCTCCCGGGGCCGGTCCGTCTGTCTGTCGGTCGCTCGGGGCGGCGCCGCTCGGGGCGGTCCGTGCAGGAGGAAGCGCGGCCGGGGCAGAGCGGCCCCGCAGCGGCCGGAGCCGCGCGCTCGGTGAGTACCGGGGGGATCGCTGCCCCCGCCCTGCCCGTGTCCTGCCTGCCCTCCTTCTTCCTCGGCGCCCTCCGCCCCAATTCCCGCCGCCTGACCCGTTCCCAATCCCTATCCCCACTGCCCTTGCTCTGTCCCATCTTCCTTCTGCCTTTCAACTCCCCTGCACTCCTTTTCCTCCCGCTCCTCTCCCCAATTCTTTCCCTCCTGCTGTGTCCCCCTAGAAATTCCTACCCCATCCCACTGCCCTACCTGCACTCTTTGCCCCACTCAGCATCCCCTCCTGCCCCCCCAGTGCCCTGCTCACCCCCTGCACCCCTGCTCCTGCCTCCCCTCTGGCTCTGGTGGGTCCGTGTGTACCTTGTGGGGGTCCCTTGGGGCTGGTGGGGAGTGGGGAGCACAGCTCTGCACCTTGCACCCAAACCAGTGGGGTGTGCCGGGGGTCCCTTCCCCTGCTGTGAGAACACCTCCAGCACTGACACTCCCAACACCCCCGGTGTAACAGTGTCCCGCAGGGGGTGGGCAGGCCAGACGGGCCACGTGTGCTGACAAAGGGCAGGGAGATGGATCGTGGAGTGACCGTGGAGAACCCCTACGCCAGTGTCAACATCCCACGGGAGCAGTTCCAGCAAAGCTTCATCACTCGCTACCTGAGAGATGAGCCCACCATCATCGCCAACCCCGCAGCCGTGCCCTCCTACGGCACGGAGGAGCAGACAGACCTTGCTAAGGGCTGGAACAGCCCAACCATCTCCACGGACAAGTCCTGGTCCCGTCCCTACAACCCCTACGCCAGCCTGAAGATGCCCAATGGGGACTCATCTGCCTCCTTCTACACTGTGACCCTGGACAAGCCACCCAAGGGCCAGGAGCAGAGGGCTGGCAGGCGATGTGGCTGCTGCAGGTGCTGCTCCTGCTGCCCAAAGTGCTGCTGTGTCGTCTCCTAAGGGTCCTCCCTGCATACACAGGTTGTGCTGATCATGGGATGGGGTCAGGTGACCCCACAGAGACATGGCTGCTGGCTTGGGCACCCTGGAAAGCTGCCCTGGCACCTGGCAGAGCTGGCACTGGCTGGAGTGACGTTGCTTTTTACCTGTGAACTCTGCAGTCAGATGTGCTGGTGATGGGCACCTGCCAGGTGGGCCTTGGTGCCCAGGAGCCCTGAGGATGATATGTGCCGGGACAGATGTCACCAAGAAGTGACTACACTGGATGGAGCCAAGGCAGCACTGTGAGCCTGTGATCCTGCACAGAGCCCCTGCCAGTCTCCCCATGCTGGGAAACCTCCGCTCTGGGAAGGTGCGGGCAGTGTCCACCTGCTCGTGGCTAGGTTTGGATGCTGGCAGCCCTGTGTGCGTGGCAGAGGAGGACATCATCCTCACTGTCCTGGAGTGTCAGGGACCCACCCCCCCAGAAGTGTCGTCCACCCTCCCACAGCATCACGGGCGTGCTGCCGGCACCCTGCACCAAACTCCATCGGGGTCCTGCTCCTCCTCATCACACTACCCGTGGGGTACAGCGATGGAAACAGGAAAGACAGACAGCCAAATCATGGCAGAGTGCTGGGCCGTGTTCCAGGGCAGCACCTGATGGCACAGCATGGATGTGAGCATTAACATCCCGGTGCCAGGAAACCCCTAGGTCCATTC
Organism: Dicaeum eximium; assembly: GCA_013396995.1. Classification (NCBI taxonomy): domain Eukaryota; kingdom Metazoa; phylum Chordata; class Aves; order Passeriformes; family Dicaeidae; genus Dicaeum; species Dicaeum eximium. The sequence goes on along the minus strand of VWZP01007308.1, from coordinate 657,263 downwards.
TGTTTCTCCTGCCAGGCTTGTGGGATGTGGGACACAACCTCTTGTCCCATCTGCATCCCAGAGATGAGTCCAGTGCAGGGGGCTGGCCCAGCTCCAGCAGTGGGGCAGCACTTGGGCACTTTGCTGGGGATGTAGAGGCCCAGCATTTGCCTTTTGCAGCTCCCTGGGCTTGGAAGAAGATGGGAGGAGCCTGCTGGTTCTTCCCAGTGTGCTGGGGCTCCTCCAGGCTGGGCTTTCAGCTGGGGCTGCTGCCATCGACCTGGAACAAGCCCGCTCTTGTGCTGACATCCCTCCATGGTGCTGGCAGCCGTCTGTGGTTCTGGTGTCCCAGGGACAGCTGCTCTGCCAGGCGGCAGCTGCTCCGTGGCTGCTGTAGAACTGCCTGCTCTGTGACAGCCAGGGCTTGGGAGGAGTGCCTGTGTTTGCAGATGACTTCAGGGTGCTGCAAATAAAATTACAGCCCTCTCCTAGCCTGCCAAGGTGTGCCTCTTCCCTCCACCCAGGCTTTTCTGGGATTCCCGTGTCACTTCTTGTTTTCCCTGGTGAGTGTGTAAGGGCAGTGCCAAAGCCTCCAAACCAGGCTTAACTGTTACCCTGCTGACTTGTGGCAGCAGCAGCTCACTCTGAGCTCTTTGGCTGCTGCCTGGTGCCCCGCTGCCAGCCTGGGTCCAACAGTGCCAGCCTGCATCCAGCAGTGCCCAAGCGTTCCCAGTACAAGCTGCTCCTGCCTGTTTGGGGACACTGGCTGGTGCTCAGCCCAGCCCTGCTAAGCTGAATGACTGTCCGGTCTGGAAAGATTTTGTGGGTCTTTGGGAGAGGCTGAGGAAGGGCCTGGCAAAGGGAAGTTCCTGGCTGGGCAGCTTGGTGGGCTCTGGGACAGTGCCCAGGCTGGGACCCTGGGCATCAGTCCATCAGCAATGGGAGCCCACCATGGCTTGGAATTCACCACTGCTTGAAGCCCACCTGCACTGAGGCCCCACAAGCACCGGGTGCCCAGCATTGCTTGGATGCCACCACACAGATCCCACTGGAAGCCCACAGTGCCTGGAAGCCCACCATTGCTGGGAGCCCACCCCAGGACCCTACCACTGCCTACCCCCCTCGGGCTATTCTGGGCTAGGGTGGCAGTGGCTCGGCAGAGCTTCGGCCCTCTCAGTTTGGCCTCCCCGTCCCGACCCCCCCCCTCACCGCCCAGGCCCCACGGCAGTGGGTGGCCGGGGGTGTGCGGCTCGCAGGGGAGGCTGGCAGGGACACAGCCCCGCGGTGTGCGCCCTGCACAAAGAGCTCTCTTGTTCTCCCTGCCCAGACCGCGGCAGATCCACCGTGTTTGCTTTCGTGTCCCGGCCGCCAGCGCTGCCCCGTGCGGAGCCCCGCGGTGTGGCGGGGCAGGGGACACGTCACGGCCGGGCGGGGCTGCCCCGGGGCTCTGCGGGACACGCACGGCTGGGGACGGCAATCTGTCCCCAGGGGTGTGCAGTGTCCCGGGCACAGCCCAGGCCGACAGCGGCCGGTACGAGCGCAAGGCAGGGCAGGGCAGGGTGCCACATCTGCCGTGGGTCACCGCTGCCCTTCGCTCTGCCTTGCCCCGGGGCGATGGCAAACACGGCGGGAGCGGCCGGCGCTGCGTGCCAGACGCCGGGCAATGATTAATCTGGAGCAGCAGGAAAGGGAGGGTGAGCAGGGGAGGGTGCAGGCTGCGGCCCCAGACCTCGGCAGGGCGCTGATGACCCGGGCAGCTGCGTGCAGAGTCCCATGGGTGCTCCCCGGCCGTGTTCACCTTCCCAAGGTGCCCAGGGGTGCAGAGGGTTGTGCTCGGTGACTGCTACCTCTGGAACGTGGGTGGCGGTGCAGGGCTCCGGCTCATCCCGATCAGACCTTTGCTCTCCCTGAGGGTGCCGCTCCCTACCCCGCGGTGCCGAAGGTCCCCGCAGCGCCCGCGGATGAGTTCTGGGAACAGGAAAACACGTTTCCCATCCATGTGTGCCGCTGCTGATTGCAGATCAGCCTTCCCTGAGGGGAGACCTTATTGCTCCGCACAACTTCCTGAAAGGAGCTGTAGTGAGGTGAAGGTCGGTCTCTTTTCCCAAGTAACAAGTAACAGGACAAGAGGAAACAGCCTCAGGTTGTGCCAGGGCATAAGTTGGATATTAGGAAAAAACGTTTCACTGAAAGGGTTGTAAAGCCCTGGCACAGGCTGCCCAGGGCCGTGGTGGAGTCACCATCCCTGGAAATGTTCAAAAAATGTGTGGATGTGGCACTTGGGGACACAGGTTAGTGGTGAATGTGGTGGTGCTGGGTTAATATTTGACTCGATGATTTTAAAGGTATTTTCCAACCTTAACGGTTTCGTGATTCCCTGTTCCTGAATCCAGGTGGGCTTTTGGCAGGGCTCACGGTGGCCTTGATGTCAGCATGGCAGATGCACAGCCTTGTCACCGAGGGCTCCCCTGCCCCAAACCCTGCCAGTGCTGAGCTGGGGTGCCCGGGAAGTGGCCAAGGGCAGCTGGGCACAGCCCCTCAATGGGACATAGCTCTGCTGGCATCAGGGAGGGACACGAGAGCTGATGAGCAGGGGCTGGGCAGGGGCTGGAGTGGGGCAGGAGGGCGAGCAGGATGTGTGTGTGTGTGTGTGTGTGTGTGTTTGTTTGTGTGTGGAGCAGGAGAGGCAGCCTGAGGGGTCACTGTCTCTGAGCAGTGCCAGGGGTGCCCCCAGCTGTGCACAGAGCCAAGCCTGCCCCTCTGACCCAAATAACTTTTTTGGCAGAGCTCCCTATGGGACTGCACTATGCCTGTCCCTGTGGCAGGTGAGCCAGACCAGCACTGTGTGTTGGGTGGAAGAAGGACAACTCTGCAGCTTTGGGACAGCCCCAGCTGCTGGCCTTGGAGGGAGCATGCTGAGCCTGCCAGGAGCCAGCTCTGCCCTGTGCCTGCCAGCACAGGCAGGCACCCCAGCATGCCAGGGCACAGCTGGAATCCCACACAGCTGGATCCTGATCTGCCCAGGGCACACGGCCTTTGTTCCACCTGGGCCAATGGGTTTGACCAAAACCAATTTCCCTGGCACAGCCCTGTCCCAAACTGGCCCCACCAGCCTGTGCTTGCCTCTAGCCTGGCAATGAGAAGGCAAAACCCTGCCATGGGGTGCCACCCCCCTGCCTGGGGACCCATGAGCACACACAGCCTCTGTGCACTGCCTCGGGAAACCTGCGGCAGGGCTGGATCAGGGTCCTGGCTCGGGATATGTGCCCCAGAGGTGCTGCGCTGCTGGAGCTGCTTTCTCACTCGCAGGCACCAGTGTCAGTAGGTGAGCCTTTCTGCAGAGCCCAGTGACCCTGCGGGGATCTTCATTTCCAAATTCCCCAATTCTTCCTCTGAGGAGTGCTGGAAACATGACCGGAGGGCTGCTGCTGAGGAGGCAGCACGGGAGAGCGCTGCCTGTCTCCCTGCCTGCTCCTGCCGGCAGTGGGAGCTGCTGCCCACTCCTGCTTCACGCAGGAATGCTGTCGGCTGTCCTGGCCGCCCTGCCCTGCCTCCAGGATGGGCTTTTGTCCTCCAGGATCCTGGGCCCAGGATCTGTCCCCCTACCACGCTCCCCTCGTCAGTCTGCAGAACCCTCCATGCCAAGGCTGGGACATTGCTGCTGAACCACGGGCAGCTGTGGGGACAGAGTCTGGCTCTTCCCTGGCGTTGTCACCTCCCATGACCCACCCCACAGGGTCGTGCACCTTGCAGGTGTCCCCGTGGGGTGCTGGGGTGTCCCCAGGCTGATGCTGAGCATTGGTAACTCAGCCCCCAACACCAGAGCCTGCAGCCCCACAGGGAAGGGCAGGAGCAGGTCACAGACACATCACCCCCAGACTCCAGGAGGGAGCACCACCCCACGCGTGGGCACTGCCAGCCCAGAGCCCCGGTGTCCCTGCACCAGTCCCAGCCCTGCCACCCCACCTTGCCCCCCGCTCCTGTCACAGCTGTCCCCACAGCCCGGACCACCTGGGATGCATGGGCTGGAGTGCGAGGGCGTCTCTGCTGGCCGATGTCTGTCCAAATGTTCTTGGCTGTGAAGGGTGGCCCAGGACGTGGAAGACTCTGTTGCTGCTGCCCAGGTCCAGATGACATCCAAGCCCTCTGCCCAGGGTAGAGCCCACAGCTCCTTGGCCTTACAGGGGTGGTTCCTTCTGTTCTGAAGCACAGGCTGACGGTTAATGACCATTCCTGGGCTTAGATTTCAGAGGCCTGTGTTACCCAGGTGCTCGTAACCCAATCTCCCGGGCTTGGCTTCCCTGCAACAGATCCAATAGCACTTGTCCCTGAAAGGTGAGCCCCTGCCCACTACCACGGCCATTGGCAGCCACAGGGACCTGGCTGGCAGCTCAGCTCCCTGATGCTCCCCACAGGAGTGACACAGCCCCTGGGAGAGCGCAGCCCTTCAGCCACCAACCCTGAGGCCCCAGGAAGCATCTCAGGACAGGTAGGGATGGGGGAATTGGGAGGAGGGGAGGAGAGGGGTACCCATGTGCACCAAAACACTTGAGGTCACCTGAGGAGAAGGAATGGGGCCTTGGTGGCCTCCAGGAGAAGTTTGCAAAGACCTTAGTGGGTACCTTAGACCCCACCTGAGATGAGGCTGGATCCCCTCAGACCCCTCCCCACAAGCTTTTGTGCCTACCCCCTGCTGCCAACAGCTGTGCCAGCACAGCCCGGGGCTGGGGAGGAGTGGGGCTGTGTCACTGCCTGGTCTCCACGTGCTGTTCCCCAGCCCACCCAACCACCTCACTACTGCTTACCCCATGCTCCCCCCAGTCCCAGGCCACACCCTGAGCAGGCTGCTAAGATCTGGCCAACCCATGTTCCCTGCAGAGCTCCCGGTGTGGCACTGGGACAAACACATCCCCCATGGATGCAGGGACAACCCACTGCAGTGGCAGCATCCTGCTCTTCCAGGCAGGGGTGGCCACGGGGCAGGCAGACAGTGGGCAGGGATGTTGGGCAGGGATCCAGCTGCTCCTGGAGCCCACCATACGGACCGGTCTCCATCTCTCCCACACGTCAGGTGCACTCGGAGGTGACGTGGCACCCCTCTGCCCTCTCCCCAGCCATGCCCTGACACCTCCTCTCACCCCCTCCCCAGCATGTCCCAGGCCGGTGGCAGCCCCCGGGCAGAGGATGTGGGGCCGTGTGTCGGGGCGCACTCTCGCACCCCGAGCCGGGGCAGCCAGCGCGTCGAGTGCATCATCTGCTACTCCTCCTACGACCTGGGCGTGCGGCTGCCGCGGCGCCTCTACTGCGGGCACACCTTCTGCCAGGCCTGCCTGAAGCGCCTGGACGCCGTCACGAACGAGCAGCGCTGGATCCCGTGCCCACAGTGTCGCCAGAACACGCCCACGCCGCGCGGCGGGGTCACCATGCTCGACCTCGACCTGGCCACCTTCCTGGCCGTAAAGGCTGACAAGGAGCAGCCGCGGGTGGCCGGCAGGTCCCCGCCCGCGCTGCCCTCCAAGGGCTCGTGCAAAGAGCAGGCGGTGACCCAGCAGCCGGCCGGGCTGTGCCAAGAGCCGGGGCCCCCGGCGCTGTTCCCCCGGCGCGGCTGCTGCCGGCTGTGCCTGTGCTGCGGGGTCACCGCGGCCTTCGAGAGCTGAGCCCGAGGGGCTGCCAGGGCGGCTGAGCTCCCGGGGCCAGCCTGGGACTGCTTCTGGGGACCTTTGCCATGCCTCAGACCCACGTGTGGACTGCGGTGGCGGCGCTGTGCTGCCAGCATAGGAAGGGCTTCAGCCTGGGCAGGGCTTTCCTGTCCATCCTGTCTGGATTTGGGGTGCAGCGGCGGGGGATGATGATGCTACCACCCCCTCATCCTGCCCATCTGCCCTGCTGATGACTCAGAGACCTGGTCCTGCCATCACAGACGTTCCCTGGTCCCTGAGCATGGCCTGGCTCATGCTCCGTTCCCTTGTGCACGTGGCTCTGCAGCAAGGACAGTGGCACCAACCATACCCCAGGCAAGGTACAGGGGCCTGGCACAGCGATGCCGTGAGGCACGTCCAGCACCTTGAGAGCTCCATGTCTATTAAAGACACTTTGGTCCTGCTGGGCTACACATCTGGTCATGTTTACTGGCAATCCTGGCCCAGGGCAAGCCCTGCCTGTGGCAGGTGGGGGAGAAGTGATCTGCCCTGCTGGATTGCTGTGCTGGGAGTGTTTGCTCTGCTGGCCATTTGCAAGAGAAATTTTGGCATTGGGATAGTAGGAGAGCTGAAATTGAGGATGACAGAGTTGTTAGGAAACCTCCAATGTTGTTCCAGCTACATTGCTCCGGTATGGGAGGAGAGCTGAGCTCAAGAAGCTCCTGCTTGGCCTCGTGTTCTGTGGCTCATGCCAGGTTTGGCTTTTCCTGCCTGACCCTTTCCTCACACACAGGCACACACAAACCCTGCTACTGTTTTTCCAGTTGTGTCTTGCTGCCTGCATGGCTTTCCCTGCTTTCCCAGCCTGACTCCACACCAGGGTGCAAGGACAGCTGGTCTGGGTTAACAGGGGACAAACTGGAAGCACCCCAAACTGGGGTGCACAGGGTGATACTGAAACAGCTCTTGGCCAGGGCTTGGTGTTGCCTGGGCAGCTCTTGCAGTCCTTCTTCAGGGCCCATTTTCTGCATCTGTTTTCCATGTAGTTTATGAGCTCTTGCAATACCCCAACACCAGGCACCCACGCAGGGCTCAGCAGGGGACCACATCCTGTGCCTCCCTGGGGCTGGCAGGGACCTTGTGTCTCCTGGGAAGTTCTGGTGTTTAGATATTCCCTGTGCTGGGGGCCAGGGTTGCAGCCAGAGGATTCCATCAGCCATGGACAGCACCCATCCCTGCACAGAACTCATGCACAATTCTGCCACTTGGTGTCACCTGCCATAAGAAAATCCCAGCTGAGATGTTCCCAAAAGAATGAACCTGGGGTGCCCCAGGGCAGACAGAGGTATGCTATGGCTCAGAAATTCCATGTGAGTCCTGCCTTGGACCTTTAATTACCTGGGAACATGCAAGAAATTAAAGTCTTCAAGGAATGGATAAGATCTATACTGAGTCCTAATGCACCTTCCCCTCTATCTCCATTTCTCCCCAAATACTTGACAATGTGTGGTAGGAAGAGTGTAGGAAGGGCCCATCCCTCCCTGCAGAGGTGCCAGCAGCTCTGTGCTCAGCCCAGTGCTGAGTGACCAAACCCATGGCTCTCTGTCCCACACCCCATGTCCCCTGCTTCCTTGCCTCCCCCCAGCACCAGAATTACTCTGGGGGGTTTGGCCCTTGCTTCGTTCCTCCATGGATGTTCCCTTTCTCCCAGCCAGTCACTGAAGGAGGGGATCATCCCTTCCATCACTCTGGGAATGCTTCTGCCACGCTGGCTGCACACCCTGATTTGGCACCTTGGGCACAGCAGGGCCAGTGCAGAGCCCTGTGCCCTGGGCTCTCCTGCCCTGGCACAGGCCCCCCGAGCTGTCCTGGCAGAACAGCTGCTCAGAGCAGCCTGTCCGGCCCTATTCCATGTGGAGCCCAGAACCTCAGGAAGAGGCGTTGTGGAGGGGGAGCACGACACCGGTGGGTGCTGCTCTGGCTGGGGACAGGGACCTGGGCTCCTTCTACGTGGGTTCTGGGTTCCCATGTTCCAGGGAAGGGGCAGTGACAGGGACCCTAGCACTGGCAGCATGCGGAAAAAGGCAGTGGTGGCACTGCTGGGGTACAGGACCCCATGTGTCCCCAACCTGCCACTGCAGCGTGGTGCAGCCAGTGGATGGAGAACAGGAGTGGGGCCAGGCATGAACATGAGATGATGTCTAGCCATGTCCCTGGCAGGGACGTCTCTCCTGCCACGTGTCATGAGGGTGACAGCAAAGGGCTTCCAGAGGAGCTGAGTTTTTAGGCTTTTCAGCCTCCTGGGCTCTTTGTGCACAAAAGCTGGAAATGACCTTGCTTTTAATAGTGGTTTGAGTTATTTTTGGTGTGAATGTTGCACTTCTCCCCTGATTCCGGATGGATACAGGGAATGGGTAATGCAGGTCCTGGGGAGGAAGAGCATTTTGGGACAGGACTCCCTCAAAATCCAGGTCTCCATATAGCCTGTGGCTGCAGATGGTATGAGCTGGGGCAGCTTCACATGGCACTGAGTTTGTGCCCTTGCTCTGAGGCTGGGCTGGGCTGGAGGATTCCTCTGAATTATTTCCAGATGGGGATTAATGCAGCAAAGCGAGTTTGCTGCAGGATAGATAAACAAACCAAAGCTTCTCGGGATGCTATTAATAAACCCTCTGCCTGCTGCTCCTGTCCCAGATTTGGGAACATCCTGGCCTTGGCCTGGGGTGCAACTGTGCCTTGCCTTGCTGCCCATCCAGCCCCTTGGCTGTGGGGCAGAGGGACAGGGAGTCCTCTGGGACTATGGCCACTGGGGTCTTGATGGATGTGAGTGGGGACAGTGTCCCTGCTCTGGGCCCCCACTCTGGCTGTAAGTGGGATGAGGTGCTGCCAGCCATGTCCCCTGGTGCCCCAGTCCCCACTGAGCTCTGCCAGGGGCAGTGGCACTGGGAGGTGACACCTTTCCTCCCCAGCCTTCAGCGGCCGGGCTTTGGGTGGCTTTGAAGCGGAGTGGGTATAAACAGGGTGGAGGCAGACTTTGAGCCCTATGGAACTGGCACTGCCATGCTGGGGGGAGGGCAAACCAGTTTTGGGTGGCTGCAGCCCAGCAAGCTCACCTTTGCCATGCTTCTCATCGGGGGGGGATCCTCCATCAGCCACCATGTGCACACAGACGTGTCACCCTTCTGGGAAGGAGGAAGGTGGTCCACGGGATCTAATCCCAGCCCTCCTCGTTCTGGCATGGCTGGTGGTCTCCTGCAGGGCAGACAGGGTTTGGACAAGGGCTGGGCTCAGCAGAGTGCACCACGGTTCCCAGCACAGCTCCCCACTGAGGGTCCCTGGGCATGGTGGGACAGAAGAGAGGATGGGGTAAGACCTGCAAATGATATGATTTTGTCCCAGCTATGTTTTTTCCTGGTAACTCAGCCACTTATGTGGGTCCTGGGCCCATAAACCCCTCTGTACCTAGCTGTTGAGGAAGCATGCCCATGGGGGATGACCCTAAGGAGGATGGGGGCTTAGAGATGGATCTGGATTTGCTGATTTCTAGCTCTCCAGCCTGCAGCACACACAAGCAGTTAATCCCAGGCCACACAGAGCTGGCTGCTTACCTGGCTGGAGCGGTGCCTGGTGGAGGGAGGGACGTGGGCACGGTTCCACACCTTGCAGGGCAAGCATCATTGCAAAAATATTTGCTGAAAAAAGTGCAGCTCCACCCCAAGGAAAACCGGGTCCGGGAGCAGAGCCCCATTCAGGTTTGCAGCCGGGCGAGCAGGGGAATGAATGCGAGCGGCTGCAGGAGCCGAGCAGTGCCCAGCACCTCCCGCCAGCACCGCTGGGCTCGGCCGAGGGCACCGGGCAGGGCCGGGGGGCTGGGCAAGGCGTGTGGCTCTGGGGAACCCGTCCGTGGGGGCAGCCCAGCACAGCAGCTCAGGGAGCCCTCTGTGCCTCGGGGGGCAGCCATGGGCTGCTGGAGGGTGCCCGGCCCCGCGCTGGCCTTGCTGCTGCTCCTGTGCCCGCCGCCCTCTGCGGCCTGCCCGGCCGCCTGCCGCTGCTCCCCGGGACAGGTGGACTGCAGCGAGCGGGGCCTCCGCGAGGTGCCCTGGAGCCTCTCGACCAACACCAGCGCCCTGTGGCTCGGCTACAACTTCATCACCGTGCTGGGGCCACGCTCCTTCCCTCCGCTGCCGGGGCTGCGCCTGCTCAGCCTGGCCCACAACCGCCTGGAGCTGATCCACGGCCGGGCGCTGCTGGGGCTCGGGGCGCTGCGGGAGCTGGACCTCAGCCACAACCACCTCACCCTGCTGACCCCCGAGACCTTCTCGCCCCTCACCAGCCTGGCCACGCTCAACCTGGGCAGCAACAGGCTGGGCGAGCTGGAGCCCGGGGTGCCGGGCGCCTTGCCCCAGCTCCAAGCGCTTCTCCTGCAGGACAACCCCTGGGTGTGCAGCTGCAGCATCCTGCCCCTCTGGCGCTGGCTCAGCCACAACAGGGAAAAAGTGCGAGGTGAGTGCCCAGAGGGCTGTGTCCCCGAGCCCCCGCCCACTCCATGCTGGCTGGTCACCCTGCCAGGGCTGAGGCAGGACCCAGCACCCTGGCTGCCAGCTGGCTGAGGGCTTGGGTGGTCAGCATGCTTGGGGTGAGGTTCTCCAGAACCTGTTCTTAGGTCATGCCAGCTCCTGTGTCTGCTTGGGTGGATAGATCCCTGGGTCTCACTTGGTGGCCACATTTTGATTAGGTCACCAGCAGGGATTGCCTGGAAAGGAGGGCTGTGTGCAATGTTCCAGTGACAGGCACCTGGTGCTGTCCCCAGCAGTGGCACCAGTCCTGCCACATGGCACCTGAGGGGGCAAGTGGAGCCTGTGTGTCAGGGTGCACATCACCACTGGCCCATCCAGGATGCAGTGCTTTCAGCCCCTTCCCCAAAGCCTTCATGAACCTGGTTCTCATCCTGCATTTCTTCCCCCATGAGCCCCAGTGAAAGACAGCTCTGCCAGCAAAGTCTCTCTCACCACTGCTGCCCCCTCCTGCTTGCTTCCAGTTCAGATGTGTGACTCCACTTGTTCCGGCTGGGACCTTCTGTGGCATCTCCAGACAGGCTGTTCACTGCTCTCCACATCTGTCTTCTGGGAGCCAGTCCCTCCTCTTTGCCTGCTCCACCTGCTATCCTGCCCCAAACCTATCTTCCTATGTTCCCTCCAGCACTGTGCCCACCTCCCATCCCCTCCCATCCCATCCCATCCCATCCCATCCCATCCCATCCCATCCCATCCTGTCCCACACAGGTGAGTCCTGAACCTCACCATTCCCCTTCTTTGTAGGCTGACATGGGTGATGTTGGTGATGCTGGCCCCTGCCCTCCTGCCCTGGTGCCATCTGTCCCATGCAGACCTGCCATCCCCCCTGTCCTTGGCCCCTGCCTTTCCCAGCTGCCCAGTGTGCCCTCCAGCATTGCTTTTCTCTTCCAGAGAAGAGTTTGCTCCTCTGCAGAGTTCCCGAGCAGCTGAACAAGTATCCGATCATGGCCTTTGGGGATGAGTCCTTCAGGCAGTGCCAGGAGACCTCACTGTCCCCCCAGCGCTACATCGCCTTCTTCATCATTGGACCCTTCTCCTTCCTTGGCAGCATCTTCTTCTGCACCTTCCTGGGCTCCCTCGTGGTGTTCTACCACAGCCTGCGCCGGGAATCCCACTGCTGGAGGAGCCCCCTGGTCTGCAGGGTGCACTGAGGGGCTCAGCCAGGCGCTGCCCTGGGCAGGCTGTGCTCCATCCATGCCCCTCTCCTGTTGCCTGCACCCACCTACTGCAAACTCATCCCTGTGGACCAGCGAGAGGAAGTTCTGTTCCTGGAATCACTTTGGGTTTTCTCAGAGTCCCCCAAGATAGTGCCAAGCTGCATCTGCCAGGCAGGAGCAGCCTCCAGCTCAGCTCCCTGCAGGGCACGGGCTGACCACAAATGCTCTCAGTCTCTTGGGAGGCTCCCCAAGGCCACCCTTAGATCTGCATATCCCCTTCCTGGGGGCATCCAGGTGATCCTTCTCCCCTTGTCCTGCCCTCTGTGCTGCCCAGACCCTCAGTATGCATTTAGGATGCCCCATTTGCCTCACTGTGCCTTTAGGTGCAGCCTGGGAGTCCCTGTGTGCATCCCAGGACACACCACATTCCTCTTGGTGCCTTTCAGGCCACTCCAGGAGTCACCATTTGCCTTTTGGTGCAGCCCAGGAGCCTCTGTGTGCCTTTCAGTTTGTTCCTTGGGTCTTTTGGTGCCATATGCATCCTCTGACTGCCTTCAGTGACCCCAGCAGCCTCAGTGCTTTTCTTCTGTGCCCTCAGAACTCCTTGAATTGGCATTTCCTTCATCTGAATGCCATGTTTGGCCTCTGTGTCCTGGCAGGCATTGTTTTCCTTTTAGTGTACTCTAGAGCTCTCTGGGTGCCTTTTGGTGCAAACCACCTCTGGGTGGTTTGGAGCATTCCAAGGCCTCCATGGGGCTCTCAGACCATCCCAGGCCTTTCAGTGTGCTGCCCAAGGACAGGGCTGGTTCCAAAAAGCTCCTTTTGATATTTTTTTTTCCATTGGGTCAGGAATGCTGGTGCTGAGAAAGCTCAGCCAACAACCATGGTCTAGGCTGAGGCTGAAGTTGAGGGTGAGGGCCAGGAAGAACCTTGAGCTGCCACTGATGTGGTTCTGGAGAGGAGCTGCCAAAGGATGGTTGAGGCTACAGTGGTTTCTCCCTCAATAGCTTTTCCCTAGGCTACAGCTCAGCCCAAGTCAAGGTATAGGGTTAGCTCAGTGTTGGGAGTGGGGACAAACAAGCCCTTTACAAGGGCTCTTTACAGCAGCTCTGGCTGCTGCCTCACCTCCCATCACCCACAAATCAGGGCTGGGGCTGCCCCTGCACCTCCCTGTCCTTCTCCCTCTTTCCCTTTCCTGTGGAAATGCTGCTGGAAATACTTAGTGAGCATGCTGGGAGATGGCCTGGAAGGATCTGGAGCTGTGCTCCAGGAGAAAGCCACAAGCTGGGGTGACAAAAACACCTTTCAAGGAGAAACAACCCTTTTTGGCCTGATCTCTTACCCACTGCAAGATGACCGGAGCCACAATGAGATGCTGTGACCACCAGCCTTGTTGACTCCATCTCCTGGCCATGCAAGAGCTGGGACCTGCCAGGGATGTGGCAGGAGTTAGTACGTCCTTCATCAGGCTCTTGGCAAGGGTTCAGTAAATCACACATAAATAAACCAAGTGTCACCTCAGTGGTGGCTTGCTCCTATTTTTATTTTTAAGAGAGAAACTAGCCCTGTGTGCTGCCACATAGCCAGATTCCTACTTCCTCCTCTGTTGTGGGGCAGGGGGTTTGCAGGGAGCTGCTGGAGGCAGCATCTGCTCCAGTGCTGCCAGCCTCACACCTGGGAGGGCTGCAGGACCTCTACCAGGATCGTCGTCTTGCCTTTCCCAGGAGCAATCCCAGTTCTCCCAGACCCTCTCCAGAGAGCGTTCAGTTATTCCCAAGAAGGCCTGGGCTTCCCATTTGGAGTTAGGACCTTGTTTGTCATCCTGCATGGCCACCTGGACCCTGCTCCTTCCCTCAGACCATCCTGAGGCTGAGCCCCCATGGACGCTGGGCTGGAGGTCTCAGCACATGGGGAAGATGCTGTGGATGGGTGATGTTCCTTCAGTTCAGCTTTTGGGGACCTTCCTATTTTGGAGATCACTTGATGGACCTCCCTATGGATGGCCTGATATGTGGGGGACTTCCCCAAAGCCTTCATCTCTGCAGTCCATCCCCTGTTCCCAAAGGCTGGCCCCACTGGCGAGGCCCCACGGTGGCACCCAGGAGATGGGGAGCCCAGCAGCAGCAGGGGACTGTTTTCCTGGGACAGGGCCAGCTGCCATGGTGCTGGCCTTTGGACAGCTCCACACTGTCCCCATCCCCTCGCTGCAAGGCCTGAGCACCACCCTGGCTGTCCAGAGTATCACCAGAGTGTCACCCGAGTATCCCAGAATGGGGATGCCCTTTCAGTCTCCCCTATAGCCCCTGGCCTTCCTCCTGGTTTCTCCATCCCTTCCTGTCTCTCCAGTGTTTGCAGACCCTGCCACAGGGCTGGGTGAGGCTCTGATTCACTACAGGGCTCCCTGCCAGCTTTGCCAGAAGTCAGAGACAGAAAGAGGCACACAGCTCTGGAATAAACCACTTCATGATCCAGTCTAGACTTTACTGAGCTCTTGCAAAAATTTGGTATTAATGTAACATTGACGTATAAAGTAGAATGGGTCCGATTTCTCAGCTGGAGCTAGATGAACTTGATGGAGCCACAGCAGTCAGTGGGACGATGCTCACAGACCTCAGCTGCCATGTGAAAATCCTGCCCGCGGGGGCAGCCTGGGGCAGGGGAAGGCAGTTCGTGTCGCTGGGGCTGGGTACCACGTCGCAGGTGGGTCTCCCATGTTGGCAGGAGACCGGGTGTGGTGCCGCCCGCGCTCTGCGGTAGCTGCTCATCCCCGGTGCCGCTGCCTCCGCCCCCGCGGCCGGCGCCCACGGGGAGGGTGCTCGGGGTAGGCGTGTGGGCTCGAGGGGAGGGAGGTGCGGGGAGGGACGGCGTCAGCCTGGCTCCTTCGGTTCCCTTCTCCCGAACTGGGATCTGCTTTCCATGACTCCAGGTTCAGGCAGACGGAGCGCCGTGAGCTGGGGCTTCAAGGCTGCCGCGGGAGCTGCTGCCAAGCTTGAACTGCAGGTGAGGGTGGCAGGGGAGCCGCCAGTGCTGGCCGTGGTGCCCCGACAGAGCAGACGGGCTGGGTGGCCGCTGCAGCACCGCAGCGAGCCGTGACCAGCCAGCAGCATCTCTCCTTGCATTGCTGGTGCTGAGGCAGTGTGGAGCTGGGGTAGAGGTCAGTGCAACCATCCAGAGCCATTTCCCGTGGAGAATTCCTGGCCAGGAGAGCTACTGTGTGAGTGCTACATGCTGGCCGTGGCCAGGTCCTGGGGATGTCTTCTGTGCAGGAGAGGTGGGAGCCGGGATCTTGGCAGACGGCACTCCATGGGCTCCGGAGTACCGCGATTGGCACAGGGGCGTGGGCTGCAGGGCGGGAGCTCTCCTGCTGCAGCCAGACCACGGACAGGAACCGAGTCACAGCCACGGGCCGATGGGAGGGAAAGGAACAGGGTCCATCCCCTGCAAGGAGCACAGCACACATCTTCCAGCCCCTGCGGCAGACGCGAGGGTCACTCGGCACAGCAGGGATGTGTGCCCAACCGGCCGCACCAGGAGCTGGCTGCTCTAGCTGCTCAGGACCGTGGGCACATCGCTGGAGCCCTCCAGGTGGTGGGAGACGTGGAGCACACGTCCCAGGGGCTGTGTGTGCTCAGAAGGCTGCAGCCTGTGAGGTTAAGCACGTGTTTGTGGTCTGGCACCAGCTCTTCCCTGCTACCGTGGGAGAGCAGGCACCGTGTGCCTTCTGCAGTCCTTTTCCCTTGCAAGGAGCCAGTCAGTGGCAATTCTGATTGTTGTGGCACTGTTTGGAAGCAATTATCTCTGTACAGTGAAGTCCAAACCTTGTCCTGATCCTGCCGTACAGCAGGCCTAAGAAGGGAGGGAGATATACAATGGAGTCACTGTGTATGGATGAAGGATACTTTCCTCCCATCTCACCCAGAAGAACCCATCAGTGTCCCTTGAAAGGCAGTCCTGGCTGTGCCTTCCTACTGTGTTGGGCAAGGACTGATGGCCCTCGGGGAGAAGGTCACACCACAGTGCTGACTGAGGGGTCGGAGAGGTTGAGCTGGCCAGTGATGTCAGTGGGGTGATACTGCTGCAACACACAAATAGACAGACAAACAGAAAGAAGTGTTAGGCAGTTCTGGCACTTGTCCCTGCTGCGACTTCTATCCCATGTGTCCCTACAGTATATCTCTTAGGGGTGAAGCAACGCCCTGAAAGCTGCTGCTGGCTGAGGTCCCCTTCCCAGTGCCATCCACGCTTGTGCAAAGGTCATTGCAGATGCTCTCCAAGCACCCTGGAGCTGGGCAGAGGGGACACCCAGGAGCGTAGTGCAGCTTCTGCAGAGCGTGGCTGCCACGTCACCTGCTGAGCCAGGCCTCTCTGCTCTGGGAGGGCTACAAAACAAAGCCCGTGACTCATCAGCCCAGCCCACGCCTGAACCTGTGTTTGGAGGGTCTGGCTGGGTTTTGGCACCTCTCTGGTGCCAGATCAAGCTGTGCTTTGAGGCCAGGGCATTTCACCTCCTTGCTTGAATGACCCTGCCATGATTGTCCTTTTATGCAGGTGAGATGTGTGGTGTGGTTGACTTGTGATAAAGTGTGGCGTTGATTGCTAATGTGAAAATATGGCCTGTGTTGGGGATGTGGCCTGGATTTGGGGTTCTGAGCTCCTTGCAGATGGGGAGGCTTGGCATGGGAGAGGCCATGGGAGAGCCCTCTCCTGCTGCAGTCCCATCAGCAAGTAGGGGGGAGAGCAGAAATACTCATCAATGGGCAAGAAAAAACGTCCTTCCTCCCCAGGCAGGAATTTACAGTGGAGCAGTTATTTCCTCCCTTTCTCCTTCCATACTCCCTTCCTCTCCCAGCTCCACTCTCCTAACTCCAAACTCTGACCTGGAAGCCCTGTCCAGCCCTGCTGTGGGAGCGGTGGCCTGGAGCATCCTGCACTGCTCTCTGGGGTCCTAATCCAGTGCCAGGGAAGGAAAGGGTCTCTGTGGGTCTCATGTACTGCAGCACAGACCCTCTCCAGTGACATTTTCCCAGCCCTTGCACCACCCTGCCCAGGACGGCTGATGTTTTGAGGGGCTCCTGGGGGGCTCCTCAGTGATGGATTTCACCTGCCCTGCTTTGGTTGATGGTGGCCGTGGCCTTCGCGGCGCTGCTGGCAGCTCTGGCACTGTGGCTACCCTGTGTGCTGCACTCCCTGCCTCCTGCTACCCCCGAGCCTTGCATGGGGTCCTTGGGGCTGCCCTGCCCAGCCCAGATTTGTGCTTCCCGGGCCCCTCAGTGGGAGCTGCTGGGGCAGGGCCAGGAGCCAGCGCGCTCCCGTCTCTCCCATACTGTTCTGGCATGCACTGAAACCAGGGAGCCCCTCATGGGATCACCCTGCCACTTCGGGCACTGGCTAAGATTCCAATGGAGCATCTGGGAATTCCTGGCCATGGCCTTGCCTCGCTAAGGGGCAACAGGTCAGCCATCACCCGTCGGCACAGAGAGTGGCCGAGGCCATCCTGATGCTACTCTGCTGCCCTGGGAGGAGCTTTTTGTGGCTATTCATCAGCCCACCAAAAAACACCCCCTCTCCAAAATCGGGTGCAGACACCTCCTCCTCATGAAAAATTTGGATTCCAGCTAAATGCAGTGTTTCCATGGCAGAGCTGCTGGGAGGTGTGTGCTCGTGGGATGGGGCTTGACTCCTGCAGGGAGGGAGGTGACTGGGAAGGGGTGGTGACTCAATGGTGGAGGAGAAGGAGGAACTGGAGATACAAAAATGAATGGGTAGAAGAAAGGTCCTTTGTTAAACATCCTGCCTGATGTGAGGGGGGTGGAAGAACCGGATTGTGCCTGTGTGAGTGTGTGTGCCTTGGTGCACGTGTGCATGTGGCTGCTGTGGTGGTGTAGCAGGGCAGGCTGGGGCCTTCTGGCCTCTCTGCACAGCTCTGGGGGTGGGAAACGCTAAAACAACCAAGCGAAATGGGCAATCTGGCCAGAAAAATTAAAATACAAGAGCATGGCTTTTGATTTGAAAGCATATCTCCTCCAATCACAGAGTTATCACAGGGTAACATTCTCATTTACTTTTTTTTGGTGTAAAGTTCATGCATGCAATTTTTAATAATAAAAATTAAAATTAAAATAAAAAAGGAAAAGGAAAAAAAAAGCAAGAAAACAGTCATATCAAAACTATGTTAAAGTAGGACTAATGCTAGAAGCACATATCAGTAATTTAGGGTAAATTATGTTACAGGGATGGTGCAATAATCCCCAAACCAAACATTATAAAGCCAAGAAATTAATCAATATTAACCGTAGAAGAGACTCAAACATGTTAAGGTATGGAAGTGAAGTGAAGGCACCAAAAACTTTAAATGACAACCAGGAAGAAAATATAGACAAGAACTTAATGTCTTTAAAAATGACTTCAACCTAACTGGGCTCATATGGTAGTCCCTGGCTGGTGGAAGATTTTCTGGAAGAATTTTGGTTTGTTGTTGTGATTTTTTTTTTTCCATTAAAAATTAGGATTCCAGCTAAATGTGATCTTGCTGTAGAAAATATCAACTTCCCTTTAGGAAAAAAAAAAAAAAAGTTGTCTTTGACCTACTTTTGGTTCTTTTGGGCCAAAAACTAGGCTCTTTCTCAGCCAAGAAGCATTTGGCTTTGGGACAGCTGATCTTTCACTGAAAAGGTGGCCTTTTCCAGGAGGCCCCTCGGTTGTAGCCCAGCTCTGGCACCATCCCCACGGCCCTGGCGGGGCGGTGCCGTGGGACGTGTGTCAGCTGTGCCTGGGGCTGGCAGTGTGGCTCTGCGGGGGCTGGCGATGCGGGGGGCTAAGGGACCTGTGCACCTCGATACGTGTCTGTACGCAATGTGCCGGCTCGGAGGTGTCTGTGTGGTTTATGCGTCTCACATGGCGTCTGTGGGGTTGCAGTATCGTGGGTGGCTGCGATGGATGGCAACGTCAGCTCTGCCAGTGCTACTCGAGTTGCAGGAGCTGCCTATGGGGAACACATGCATCTCCTCCTGGGGCGGTGGGGATGATGTGCCGCGGAGAGGCTGTGCAGCTCGGGTGATGGTGGGCGCTAGGACGTTCAGAGTGGGGTGGAAGCTTCCCAGGGCTGTCTTGGCTCCATGGTGCCAGCCTGTCTCTCTGGCACTCCTGAGGGACCATTCTGCAGGGCTGCAGAGCAGAATCCATTTTTAAAACTCCCGACAACAGATAGGAAAGAAGCAAGGCCACCAGGTCTGCGTCTTTCGCTCGCTAGCCAGGGGAGCCCATGGGGCTGGGGTCAGCCTGGCCTTCCAGCCCCAAGGGCTCTCCAGCCTTGCCCATCTAAGACCTGGTGTGGGCCTGCAGCTCTGCTGAGCATCATGAAAGAGAGCACCTCACTGCTTTCTCATCTTTACAAGGACCCCAGGCAATGTGCCCCAGCATGCTACGGACTCATGGGGCCTTCCAGCAGGAGGGCGTCGGGGTCTCTGAGCCAGGGCTGCTGCATGGAAGTGGAGGTCACCAAGCACAGGCTGTGACATGAGCTGGTGGCAGCACCCTGCTCCTGCTGGCTGCTCACCCTGCAGAGCAACCACCAGGCCTGCCCAGCATCACCACAAAGCTGGCTCCACCACAGACCTCCTGCCATAGCTGCTAGCCTTCAAGTTGGCCATGTTGGCTTGGATGTTCACCCCATTGGCCTGTTCTCCACCCAGCTAGCCCAGTTCCTTGGGGAACGTGTCCTGGGACCCTGGCCATGGCACCCCATGGCAGGCAGAGCACTGTGACGGGCTTCTGAGCAGTGGGGAATAATTGATCATGCAGTTGCCTCCAACGTGGGGACCATCTTCTGGGATGAGTGGGGTCATCTCCCTCCACAATTTGCCCACGAACAATGTACCAGGAAGAGACTGGGACCCAAACATGGGGAGCCCTGTGTTGTGCTGGACCCCAGCGAGTGTGGGAAGGGCAGAGAACAGCTCCATTGCCCATCCATGGGACGTGTGGTGCAGGTGGGCCCTGGACCTGGTCAGCTCAGGGCATTGGGGTGCTCCTGGCATAGGGCAGAGAGGGCTGTGCGCTGGTTGGTGTAGGATGGATGCCACACCACAGAGCAGGATCAGGACCAGGATGCTTCCCTGAAGAAGGAGCAATTTGGGAGTTACTAGGGGTGCCACACACCAGCTGCCCCATTTTTCCTGGGTTCTCCCCCTCTCTTTTGCTCACCAGTGGCACTGGCTCCCCCAGGTGCCCGGGACACCATCAGGATGCTGCTCTCCCAGGACAGGACCCCTTGGTTTCCTAATCGTGGAGTAGTTCAAACACAACAGAACATGGGGGTCTACTCAGCACATGCAGATCTTTCTGCCAATTTTTCTCCCCTTTTTTCTGTGCATTCTACTTGTCCCTCCTCCTCCTTCTCCTAACTCTTGCACCACCCACCCCATCTCTGTCTCCTCTGCCCCAGTCATGACTCAGGCCACAAAGACACAACCTGTGACCTCCCTGCAGAGCTGCTCAGGGGGTGCCGCAGTAGGGTAGAGGGGACCCCAGTCATAGGGACGTTACTGGGACAAGGTGCCACCCAGGGAGCACAGAAGCAGCACAGGAGATGACAAGGATGCCCATCTTCCCTGGGGAGAACAGATGATGAATGGGAAGAGTGTGGGTGTTCCCCCCATGACTTCCAGGCTTCGAGGTGACAGTGAGAGGAGCACTTTGTGTGAGATGGTGGCAGTCGAGCCTGGCTGAGGGCTCAGCTGTCCCCAGAGCCGCGTTCCAGGGGTGCTCCAGGAGCTTCTTGGTATGGAGCCTGCGCTGGTGTCAAAGGCAGCCTCCTCCATTTCTCATACAGAGCCGTGGCCCCGAGACCCCCTGCGATACCACATGCTGTCCCCGAGGCGCCCAAGCCTGTGATTGGGGACGGGCCACTCCGCCACGGGGGCCACATCTCCCCGCGCTGCCACCGTCCCCCCGTCCCCGCTGCACCTCGGGCAGCCTGGCGGGGACCTGCTCTGAGCAGCCCTGAGCACACACCCGCCGGTCGCCCCGGGGAGGGGATTTTGCAAGCCCGTCGCGCCAGGAGGTCGGGCAGCAAAACGCAGCGGGCGCTGCCACACGAGACAACAGAGTAGCCACAGTGCAGAGTGTCATACAACAGACGGCGACATGCAGAGGGACACGGCTCAGTCCGACAGACCAACAGCCCAACCTGATACTGAAGTGTCTGAGGCTCCAGCATGAGCAGACACGTTTGCACATTTGGAAACAGCTGGCTTTAGAGGCAGCAATTTGGAAATTTTCTCTGGTTATGTGAGAGCAGCGGAAAACATGAGTTTGAACCAAGGCTGGGTCTTTAACAACCTCCTCTTTGGAGCCTTTTCATCTCTTTTCTACAGCTGCATTACTGCTGACAATAACCAGAGACAGCTGTCACTCCTGTGCGAGGACTCCTCTGAATACTAATTGTCACAAACAAAAATCACATGTAGAGAGTGTGACACGCATGGCTCTTGGTGAGGTGACACGGTGCCCAAATTAAATCGGGGTGATTGTTTTTAGGCATACAATGACAAACAGGTACAGGAACACTTAGGAACATTAAAAAAAAAAAAAAGAAAGAAAAGAAAGAAAGAAAAAGAAAAAATGTCATCAGTTTCAAGAGGTCAGCACCGGTAAGGTGAGCAAAGCACAGAGAGGAACATCAGAAATCATCCAGAAAAAAAAAACAAAAACAAAAACAAACAAACAAACAAAAAAAAAACCCAACAAGAAAAACCAAAACAAAACAAAACAAAAACTCAGTTGCATCTCCCAACTCATCACAGGACTCCAAGCCACCTCCTGCCTGCTCTCCAGGATCCCAGCATCCTTTCAGGTACACGGGATGACTGACTCACTGACTGACTGACTGACTGGTGACGGACATGAGCTATGCATGTACACTGGCAGCTTCGGGATGGGTGTGTGGCAGTTGATGGGATGGCAGAAGAGAGAAAGAGAGAGAAAGAGAGAGGGCAGAATTGTTCTTCTTCCTCTTACCGTATCCTTGGAGGACCTACGTCTCTTGAAGCTGGAGGCCAGGGTGGAGGTGATGGACCTAAAAGTGGCTTTCTTTTTAGGGTCAGGTTCTGCTCTACCACTTTTTCTATCCTAAAATGAATATGTATAAGTAATTAGATCTCTAGTGTGTTGTTGGAAACTCTAAATCTATTTGAATACTGCCCCGTGCCATGGCCTTTATTTAGGTGAGAAAGCTACTGGAGATGTTCTGCCACTCCCAGTCCTCCAACGGCCTCCGTGACCCATGGCTAGGGCACAGCCACCATACTGCTACAGCTACGGGGGGCCGGCCTCGCATCTGGAGCACTGGGAACCCCTCTGGGAAGTAGCCCTGCTCTCCTGGTGTCTGCAGCCAGGCCGGTACAGCTGACCTCGCTTCCTGGGGATGCTCTGCCTGGTGCCCTGCCCCTTGCTTCCACCGCTAGCCTGGCTGGACCGAGACGTGAGATGCTGCACCTACCACTAAAAAAACAGTGCTCAGGGCCTTTTCTGAGGCTGAATCATAGTGCCACAAGAGAGAGAGAGAGGACTGCATTGAAAGAGAAGTCATTGTATGAATATTCTGTAAAAAAAATGTGTTCAAAAATTCAAATGATGCAGTTGTGCAAAGCCGGACGTGGTTGTTGGTGGTGGTTTGGCTTGTTTTCCAAAGTAAAACAGGCTAAAAAACAAAAAGGAAACTGGAAGAAAAAGAAAAGTAAAAAAAAATACAAAGGAAAAGAAAGGGAGGAAGCAAAGCGTTAGTGCCATGATGTCGTCGGGTCGGGATGAACTCAAAGAGAAACAGAACTGAAAAATGTAGGCATTGGAGTTAGCGAGTCGGACCTGGTTGGCGCAGGCTGGGAGCACCAGCCGCCATGGTGCGGGGGCCGCGGGCCGGGGGGCCTGGCCGCGCTCGGCGCCGGGCGCTGGCAACGAGTCCTCCCCAATTGCTTTCGTGCCAATGAGTGTGACCTTTCCGACGGGGGACGGAGTGACCAGGTCTGGCTCTGCTACCGCACGGGGGTAACCAAAATGTATCCCGCTGGTGCGTAGAGCATGCTCGGGGATACATTTGCTCCTCCTTCTCAGTTCTCTCTTTTGCGGACATGCACAAACGGAAAGGAAAGCAAGATGAATGGAATGAAATGTCTTTTTCTTCCATGGCATCTCAGGAAATAGCCATGGCAAAACTGTGATCCCCAAAACCATTATTTTTGTTTGTTTGTTTTAACAAATAAATCTTTCCACTTGCCTACCTTCTAGCAATGTACCAGATACTAGTGCTCTGACGTTTCCTCCTGTGGAAAAGTCTTACAATGTCAAACGGCTCTTTACCATGAGGCTGTTTACCCCCACAGGGCAGCATGCTTTGCTCACAGTCCCACAGACTCTGCCCAAGGACCCAGTGCAGTATTTTCTAGAAGGTTGGCAAGTGAAAAATGGCAGTGCGACTAGTGTGCTCTGTCCCAGCAGCCTTAACCCCCTCGGTGCTGCTGCTTTTTGGAAGCAAAGGAAAAAAAAAAGAAAAAAAGGAGAAAAAAAATTGAGAAATGGCTTTTCCAAGACTCTTTCCGGTGAACTGAACCCAGCGAGCTCTCAGGATACAGCAGCCCAGCCTCGTGCTCCCCTCGCTGCTCTCGGGCAGTCACTTCCACCCGGGCAGCGCCCCCCCCGCAGCCCCAGCCAGCGCTGCTCCCCGGGGCCCTGGCCCGGCTCCTCGTGAGAAGCCTCCTTCTCTCTCTTTGCTTTGCCAGCTCTGCTCCGAGTGGCAGTGTCCTTTAGCCACCTAAAGGAGCTCTTGCTGTTTGAACGCCGCTGTGCTTCCCCAAGGGAAAAACCAGCCCAGGCAATTCAGACAGAGCCTCTAGCTGCCCTATGCTGGGGTAAGGGGCACTGTGGGGCTCAGCCCCAAAAGCAGCAGGGGAAGGGAAGTGTGAGGCTGGTGGCCCACAGACGTGCCCATGGCTCAGTGTCACTGCCCGGCACCTCTGACTCTCCTGGGTTTCCCTGCCTGAGCGGCACAGAGATGTTCCAGGAGTGGGAGAAGCCTGGGAGAGCAACAGCCCCATGAAAGGAGACCAAGTGAGCCTTGGCACTGACAGGGACCAGCACTGCTGGCTCCTGTGTGGGGAAATGTCCTTGTCTCCAAAGGACAAGAGCACACGCCACCTCTTTTTGGAGTCAGTCCTGAGTATGGCAAAGGCTACCACACTGCTGCAGAGCAGGCAGGAAAGGGGAGGTGATGGAAACTATCCCTGGAGCATTCATCCACCTGAGCACTGGGCAGGGATGGTCAGTGGCAGCAGGTTGACCCTCCCATCTGCTGGTGAGCACAGCCAGAGCCAAGCAGCAGGGCAGAACCAGCAAAGGAGCCATGCTGGCACTGCCTGCTCAGCCAGGGCAAGGTGTGGCTCTGGCACATGGTCCCCAGCAGAGCCAAGTCCCCATCCCGAGCTCCACTGGGGGTCTCTGGGTCAGGCCTCTGCCCTGTTGGAGCTTTGCTGGGAGAGACAGCATAGGGCAGGGGCAGCTCCTGGGGAAAAGGCAGGGACACCACCCTACAGCTTAACAGGCACCCAGTAATGCCAGCTGGAGCTACTGGGGGTGGGGTGGGGGACAGAGGGCCCCATGCTAATCCACAGCTCTGCATTCACTGATTTGGTGAAGGAATGGAAAACGCACCTGGTGGAGATTTGCTCTAAAAACGGTTTGTCCTACCTGCAGGTTTTTCCTCCACACATTAACGGCCGCAAACGCCAGCTGCATCTGCTTCCTCCGCGCGTCCTTATGCCTTTTGTAAGCTATCTCTATGAATATTAAAAATATCCCGGCAACAATACCTCCAGCCACCAGCATAAACACACCTGAAATAAGCACAAAAGTTACAGGGGGCAGTGGAATTGCAACATGACCCCTCATTTCTTCTGCATCATGCTCAGTGATGGGAGCATCTGCCATCCCGGGGTCCCCCCTCCATCTCCCTGCAGTCCTGGAAGGCCAGGAGGGAACAGCCTGGGCACCTGAGGGATGTCAGTGCCAGCTCTGGGGGGGGGGGGCACAGGGCACTGAGCTGCAGTGATGCTGGGGACAGGCACAGCAAGCCCCAGGGCAGACCCCATTCCCAGGACCATGGGGCCATTTCTGCCAGAACCCAGCCCTGGTGCTCCAGTTTGGCTCATCAGGAAGCACAGTTATGCACAGAGCTCTGTGCTGTCCTTGGATGCCTGCAACCTGCGAGGCTGACATTTCTGGAGTGGTGTCTGAGGAGATGGAGCAAAACACCCCCTTTCTCCATTGCCTGTAACCCAGCCAGCAGTGCCAGTGAGGAGGGGCTCCCATCCAACACCCCCTCATCACTGCATTGTCTGGCTGTAGGACCAGCAGCACCACCTCAGTGCAAAGGGAGAGCCTGTCTTGGGGTTCTCATAGTCTTTGCAAGATGAAAACCCCTCTGTATCAATTATCCTTGTCCTGGCCCTGCCCAGGGCTCCTCAGGACTGGGAGGCTGACCCTTGCCTCCAGCCATCTCCTGCAGCAGGGTTCTCACTCGCCTCCCCCGAGGTGCTGTTCTCCTCTCTGCATTGGTGACAGCTCTGATAGAGCTGTGACAGCCACAGTTTGGCCAGGGTAGAGGGAGGGGAGCCATGCTCACACCACAGCAGCCCCACTGGCAAGAGGGCACCCAGGGAAGGTGGAAGAAGCTTTGTAGAACTGTTCTGAGCAACGTGGGAATGGAGCCCACCTCAGCAGCCTCCCAGCACTAGGAAAGCACAAACCCAGAAGCAGCAGAGATTTGGCCTGAGAGGAGAGCCCCAGAGAGGAGAATGTCTTGAGCAAAAGCGGGCTACCCAGCGAAGGGGGAGAAAGAGGTTTGCAGAACAAACCTGCCATATTTTCAAAGGTGAGTGTTGCTGGGGCATTGCTACGGGAATCACACTCTTGATACCTCACCCAAGTCTTGTCCAAATCCTCCATGAAGCCATTCTCGTGGGACCTGGAAGCACAAGGAGACAGGACAGGGTAGTCACTGGGGACCAGCCACAGGCAGCTGGGGCACATACTCTTTCTGCCTTCGTGCCCTCAGTCCTAGGAATCTGTGCTTGCCTGCAGCCTACTAGCACAGGAACGGAGGATGTGC
The DNA here is from genome assembly GCA_013396995.1 of Dicaeum eximium. NCBI lineage: Eukaryota > Metazoa > Chordata > Aves > Passeriformes > Dicaeidae > Dicaeum > Dicaeum eximium. The sequence goes on along the minus strand of VWZP01007308.1, from coordinate 631,756 downwards.
TGGCTGTGTGTGCACACATGTGGCTTTTGCACAGAGTGTGTGTGGGCTGTCTGCAGGGGCTGCCAGCACTGCGTGGTCTCACACACACACAGAGCCCAGTGCTGTGAGCAGGCACCCACAGCTCCCCACTGCCACTGCCTCCCATGCTCAGGGGCAGTGCCTGCTGCCAAAAGAGCCATGTGTAAGCCATGGGGAAGCTGTGTTGCCAAGGAAGGATGCAGCTAGCAGTGCTCCAAGAGCTCTTGGAGAAGGCTGCAGGGAGTGGACATGAACCACATCTACCAGTTACCTCCTGCACGGTTCCTCCACCTGCCAGAGCCACTTGGAGCTCAGGCAATGATGGACCCCTGTCCTTGCTGGTGACCCCCAAGACCCTCTAGGTCAGGGCACTCCTGCCTGGCAGCTCCCTGCGGTGCACAGTGAGGGCTGGGACACCCAGCAGCTTGGTGTCACAGCTTGGTGTCACAGCCTGGGAGGACACAAGCCATGTCCTCACAGTACCTGTTCCTGCTTGTGCGGATGGAGTGGGCACAGAGCACACATCCCACCACAGGCTCACTGCACTTTCTTCCCTCTTGTTCCTGGTACACCCCCACCACTTTCCTGGGCCATCTGTAGCCCTGGGCTCCCCCATCCTCTCCCAGGAGGACACTGAGAACTCCTGTGGCCTCTTCAGGCTTCTCACGTAGTTGTCCCAAATCCCATCTGTCCTGCTGCCACCCATCACCATGTTAAGACCATCCCACAGACAGGGTCCATGGCTCCCTACATCACCCTGGGTCTTGCCTGTCTTCCATATCCTGCCCATTCTCTCTCAGGTCTTTCACCTCTGCGTCTTGGGCAGGACCCTGGTGGTTCTTGACTGTGTCTCTCCTAAAATGAATCTCCCAGAGCTCCTTCCCTTCACTTGCTGCTTCCCAGCTGCCTGTTCCTCCATTGTGACATTTCTCTGTCTGCAAGGAGTGTGGCATTTCCAAAGTAATACAAGGAAATCCCTTTTCACCCATACTATCAGTCTGACTTGTGACACCCCTCACTGCAGGTCACTGCTGGTGTTAAAGCCTTGGACTCAGGTGGGGTCCCAACATATCCCTGTGTAACAGCAGTAGGCAGAGTTGAAAGAAAAAAACCCTGGATGACCAAGCCAGGGCAGTGCCAGTTGGACAGGCTGAGCCCTGAGGGAGGAGTGGGGAGATGGCAACACCCACACCCTGCTCAGAGAGACCTGTGCTGGATGGGCCTCGCTGCTCTCTGCCAGCTCTGCCTACACCCCTGGCTGACCATGACTCTGCTCCCTGCCCTGCTCTGCCCTCCCTGCAGTTCCCTGCTCCTTCCCCAGCCCTGCAAGCCAGAGCTGAGGCTGTGGGTGTCCACCCCAGTCACTCAATGTCCCCTTTGTCAGGATGGAATGGCAGGCCCCAGTGCCCCTGTCCCCGCAGAGGTCTGGAGGGTGGCTGGCAATGCCTGGCACGCGGCTACTTGTGTGCCAACACATGCAGCATTCGAGGCAAGCCCTCGCCAAGAGCCGTGTACGGACTTGAGGATGGCCAGGGAGACGTTCTGCTTCCAGGGGCTGTCCTTGCGCATCCCGATCCCGAAGCCCGAGCGGAAGAAGAGCTCCCCCGTTGTCACCAGGTCACACTTCTGGGAGGCCTCGAACTCCAGCACCGCCGAGTCCCAGATGAAGGCATGGAGTTTGCTGGACAGAGGGAGGATGGACGGGTCAGGCAGGGCAGCCCAGCTTGTCTGCAGCCTCCGTGGGAGCTGCGAGGCTGCTCCTAGCCCCGGTTTAAACGCTGAAGCCACCCAACCTTGCACTGAAAAGAGGCCAGAAAGGGAGGCCATGGCTAGGGCTCTGACTGTCCCACCCCCACCCAGACCTTGTGCTCCCCACCCAGAGACCTGGGAGGCACCAGGAGTGGGCAGATCCCACTCAGCCCCAGCTGGGAGTTCCCATCAAGCCATGCTTTGACCGCGGCTCCCTCCAGCTTTGCCCTGCTTGTTCCACCCAACTGCAGCTCCCTGAAGCCCTTCCCCGAGTGGCCAGGGAAGGTGCTGGCTCTACTCACTTGTCCCTCACTGCCTGGATGGCTTCAGCAGCGCTCTCGTAGTTGTGCTTCTCCATGTGCCTGTACATGGTGCTCAGCTCCACCTGCCGTCGGAAGTAGATGTCCACAGAGCTCTGCTTCACCGTGGCGTAGATGAACTTATCCGAGGGGTTGCGCAGCTGAAAGGCAAGGGTGGCGCTCCTATTTTTCTGTCCTTCACCAGCAAAACTTTCTCACCCCAAAGCTGTTTCCTAATTTCCCATCTCCTTCAGGGACCTGTTCCCTAGAGAAGACCTTGATCTCCTCAGAGGATGCCACAGGGCAGTGAATGCTCTGGGCCCATGGTGCTGGGGCAGGGGATGCTATGGGACAGGGACATGGTGGCATTCAGGGTGCAGGAGGCCTATGGATATCATGGGTCTGGCAGAGCTGTGGGCAGGGCACAGAGCAGGGTGTGGGATACTATGGGTCCGTGCTGCAGCAGGGCACATTCCTGCATGCTTGGGCTGATGAGCTGTGGCTGTGCCCTTGCCAGAGCAGGAAATGGATTTGAGGCATGTGGAGAGTATTGACTGCGCCACAGGGATGATTTCATTAGTTATAACTCATCCATAATGAATCGTTTCCTCGTTGGTTAGAAGAGGCTCTCCAGGAACTGGCAGGCAGTTTGACTGCAAACAGGCTATTTCTGGACAGGTTGGTTTCCTGCTGATCCCTGCCCACATCTGTCCATTCTCACCCAGGGCAAGGGCTCAGACTCATCAGCACGAGCCCAGGCAGAGCTCCCAGGGCCTGGCCCCCCCCAGCACACATCACAGCCATGGTGAATCAGGGCTCTGGGAACCACAAGCCATGTTATATGCCCCAAGGAATGGGAAAGCAAGCGAGGGGTCGTTACCCGGGGGTCGTTAATGCCTGTGATCCTCTCCTCAGGTCGGTCTAACACCAGGAAGGCTGCCAGGTTGGCAGTGTATGAAGCCACAATGATCATAGCAAAGCCAGCCCATACCATGCCAAGGATACGGGCAGAGAAACTCCGTGGAGCACCTGCAGGGAGAGAAGAGAGATCAGAGCAGCACCACAAGGGCTTGGCTTGGTTGCCAAACTGTGTCAATCCACAGGAGCCCAATGGCAGCTGCAGATGGGCACCACCTATCTGCTCTGCCAGCAGCTGTGCAAGGAGCTCCTGCACTGCCTGAACAAAAAAAGCCCTCCAGCTCCTTCCAGGGCATGCTGTGTGCCACCCTGAGAGGGTGGGTAACCCTGGGCAGGGCATCCAGCCCAAGTTTCCCTGCCTGTTTCCCATACAGTGATGGGGCTGGCAGGACAGTGTTGCCACAAATGTGCAACACTCAGCACCACCAAATCTCCTACCAGCCTGCTCCAGGGAGGACTCAGGGAATGAAGTCCCACAGGGACCATGGGAGAGGGGGACACTGTGGAAGAGGGCAGGGGCTTCCCCCCAGCCTGCCCGGCTCAGAGCCTGGGCTGCAGGGCAGAGCAGTCCTGCTGTGAGCTGTGACTCACCTTCTCCAATGCCAGAGTTCAGCAGGACTCCCCAGGAGAACCACATGGCTGAGGAGAGAGTCAGGGCATCTTCCTCCTCCTCCTCACTGTTTACTTTGAACCGGCCAAATGGGCTGGAAAACAAGACAAAGAACCCTTCTCATTCCCCTCACCCTGATTCCCAGGGAATCCCCACTGTGCCCTACATGTCCTGGTGCAGCCTTGTGTCACTAATTCCTACACACTGTCTGGTCCCAAGCAACTCTTCCCTGTTCTGTCCCACTGCCTGGCACATCCCCTGTGCTGACCTGCAGCCCTGTCTGGCTCACACTGGTATTGGTCCCATCACACTCTCTCCAGACCAGAAAGATCATCTGACCCTGGCCAGCTCAAGCCTCTCCCACTGCAGCACAGAGGGCTCCCTGCAGATTAGCCATCAAAGCCTCTGGGCACAGGGCTGAGGCAGGGACAGGTTCTCTTGCCCTCAGAGGAGCTGCCACATGGCCAAGGAAGGCTGAGAGGAAATTCTCTCAGAGCCCAGAAGCTGACAGACCCCTTGGTCAGGTATCTGCATAGCACCTGGTCTGACAGGTGTGCTCCCACATCCCCACATATGGGTACCCCACATAAGCTAAGGGATATAGCTGAGGCAGCCAGAGGGGCCAGGAGCCTCAGGCCAGGGCTGGTGGGGCAGAGCAGGTGGGTTAAGTCCCTGTGAGAGTCCCCAGAGGGCTGCAAGACTGTGCCCAAGCAAAGGATCCAAGGGACAATTCCCAGGAGCACCTCCCTGTCCCCTCCAGATCTTGAGTGGCCCAAAGTGCACTCACCTGAATCGGTCTAAGAGGTACAACATCACTGCCACCACGTGCACAGAGAGCCCCACCAGCAGCCAGAGCGTGCTCTGGAAGGGCTGCATGAACGAGTCCAGGGTGCTGCGGGGGATTTCCTGCACACAGGAGAGACGGAACAGTGCTGGCACCCCCCACGCCTGCACTCTGGAGGGAGGGACAGGGGGAGGGACCCACAGCGGCCCTGCCCTGCCCCAAGCTCCTGCTGCTAGGCTGCTCAGGAAGGGTCAGGTTGGTGCAGACAAGAGCCTGCATTAAAACCAGCACCCTGAAGTCTGGAATTTTCACAGGCTGCACCGGGCACAGCGCAGTCTGGGGGACGAGCACCTCCCAAATTCTACAAAACTCCCACCCAGACCATACCTTCTTCACGAGGATGGTGAGGCCCTGGTACTTGAAGGGCTTGGAGAACTCAATGTACTGAGCCCGCTCGTTGTTGATGGTGAGGGGAGCCACAATCATGTCTGCTTGGCCACTCAGCAGCTCCCCCATCATCCCATTCCACTCCTTCTTGTTACTGTTGTTCACCTGCCAGGAAGCCAAGGCCGGGTCAGACCGCTGCCCTGACACAGAACCCCCACCAGCCAGGACCCTGCACTTTTTAGGAATCCTGCATTGCCCTTCCACCCCACCCTGCTCAGGAGAAGGGCGTGGGGGTATTTCAACACACGATACAGGCAAAGAAAGATCAAAGGCTGCCCAAACTCACCCGCTCTTGGGTACCAAATTTACCATCAGCCACCAGGTGAACCTCATAGGTGAAGTTCATCACCCCTGCCAGGCGGATGAGCAGATCGATGCAGAAGCCGTAGCAGCACAGTGCCACGGTGGGACGGCCTGGGGGAGGGACAGGACAGGGATGAATGGGGACAGCCCTTAGCCAGGGACCCCACACAGGATCCGTGGCTGTCCCCAGTGAGAGCAGCCACCCCACTGCTCTGGCTCTGTGGGATGTAACCACGTTATCCTTCAGGGCCATCTGCCTGACCACCCTCTCTCACTGCCTCCATCATCTGTGGGTGTGGACAGGCTGGGGACAAAGGGGTCCCATTCCTTTGCCATGTCCCAGTGAGGTGGGCTGAGAGGGGGCTACCCACCCACTGCAGGGCAAGGAGAGGGCTCAGTGCATGTGCTGGAGGAGTGCTGACATGAGCCCAGCAGGCTGAACACAGCCCAGGACACAACTCTGGGGGGATGTTGTGTACAGGAAGGTGTGATGAGCCAAGGGGAAGGCTTCAGATGGATTTGGGCAAGCCTGGCATTGCTGAGCAGTTCCCACCCCACACCAGGTGCCCACTCCTGATCCCAACACAGTTTCTGTGACAGTTTGAAACTGGTGCTCTCTCAGTGCAGCACGTGCTAACATGTCTCAGGGTCTTTGCTGCTGCTGGAGATCAAGGCAGAGAGAATTGGAACATGTCAGGAGACAGAAACTTGGGATGCAAGACCTCAGAGCAGCCCTGGCACGCATCCAGAAGAGAGACAGTGGGAAAGAATCTGTTGGGCTCAAACCCCTGGATCCCAGGGCCCAACTCCTGAGACTAAGCTGATGAGGGGGGTGTCTAGGGGCCAGCTGTGCTGTCACCTGTCTGTGCCTCATCCTCTGGGCCTCCTGTGTGACTGAGCACCCTCCCCGGGACCCGTTCTTGGAATGGGAGTCTCCACCAGACTGAGTTACCTGGGATGGTCTCATTGGGTCCAGTGCAGAAGACCTTTTTGACAGGATCTCCATTGATGGTGAATTCCTCCCTGCACGTCCCATCTGCCTGAGTGGGCTTCACATACACAAAGGGCTCTTGGTGGATGGTCACAATCTGTGAGGTGAAGCACAAACATCCTCTGGTCTGTATCTCCCTCCAGAGCTACATTCCCATGGTGGGAGCTGGGCTGCCTTCCCTACGCGAGCCGTGGTGCCCTCCCCAGCTGCCATCTTGGCCCTGCAGCAGGACCTGGCTTTGGCAAGGGGAATCAGAGAATCAGAGAATCCCCTAGGCTGGAAAAGACCTTTAAGATCGTGAAATCCAACTGTTAACACAGCATTGCCAAGAAGAAGACCAAGAACATTTGCTTTCCCTGCACCCAAGGTGAGGAGTGTCCTCCTTCATGTGGCACTTTCAGCTGAGCCTCAAAATCTCTTTCCCTAACAGGAGACTGATGGGAGACACCACACAGCCAGGACTAGTGCCTGGAAAGGGGTTCTAGACACTGTCACACTGCCCCAGGTTAATGCAGGTGTTTCAGTCCTGCCCTGGACCTTTCAGTAAAGCAGCAATCACAATGTACCCATAGCACCTCTGCGGGGACAAGGGCTCACTGCCAGTGGGAATGGGATTTCCCTTGCTGGATGAAGGAATGGTACAACAAATGAATGGTCATACTGGTAAGGTCAGCCTGGCCAGGATCCAGTGACCAAAGTGGGATCCAGTCACTAAAGGGGCTGCTAAGCAACCCTTACATGAAGAGCATGAGAAGCAAAGCAAGACTGGAGGGACCTTCCGCCAGCGTTACCTCCAGCTTCTGGCCATCAGCTCCTCAGGGATTTCCTGAGCTCAGCCATGCAGCCACCAATCCACCCACCCTCCACAAGAGGGTTTAACCTTCTTTTGGGAGATTTAATCTCCACCTGGTGTCGGCACTGTCTAACAGGGCTGAACCGTACCTTGGCCGAAGGAGCCCATCCTTGTATTTCCCGCAAATCTGTGACAGGTGTCCTCTGGCTCCCATGAGAAATGGTGAGCACCTTGTTCCTCCACCCTTTCCATGCTGTTTTCTCACATATCCACTTCCCACCTATCTCTTTCCAAACCCAAGGATGCCTGCCACCCTATCTAGATTGACTCCAGGTGAAAGTTGTGCTCTGAACACCCTCCAGTATCTTCTCTATTTCTCTCCCATATCCTCTCCTGGCCTTGCAAATGCTGCTACCAGCTGCAGAGCAGCCATGGAGGTGGGAGGCAGATAAAGTCACTGTCCAGCATGCAGAGAGCTGATAAGCTCTGTCCCTAATGCCATTTGCTCTTACCTTCAACTTGGTTGACATCTGATAGCCTTGAGGTTTCTCGGTTTCCCCCCCTGGCCAGATGATCTTCCTGTCGTTGGTCAGGACCTGAGATGCACCCCAGAGGAAGCAGATGGACATGAGGCCAAGGTGGACACTGCAGTGCCCAACCCCTCCTTACCCAGTCCAGGCCTGCACGTACATTGCTGCCGTTGTAAATCCCAACCTGGACCAGTTTCCGATTCTGCAGGTTCATGATGCTATAATTGGCAAACTTCCTGTCCCCATCCTCGTTGAACTCCACCCGGCCGGTGACACCCTCTGAATACTTGGAGGACATCAACACCCTACGGAGAGAAACACAGCTGGGACAACCTAGAACACCTGCCATGCTATTGAGATACCTCACAAGGCATCAGGAAGGCAAATGCTCCCTCTCAGTTAACTGCCATAAGCTCACTACCCTGGAGAAGTCCAGCCAAGGCTACCTATGGTCTGCTCACAGACCCGTGGTCATCCCCTCCTGGTGGATGGAATCAGTTTCCCAAAGGGTCTCTACCATATCTGCTGTCCTTGCCCCTTGTTCTCCACCAGATCAGTCCCACTCCCCTTTGGACCCACAGCACCCAAGGACACTTTCCTCTGGGGGTTCCTTGGGAGGTGTGCCCATTGCTACACCTTTGGTGCTGTGCCTGGCATCTGTCCATCCCAGCCTGGCTAGTAGCCCAGGCACACACAAACATCTCCAAGGAGAGAACCAGCCCCCAAGCCCTGGAAAGGTGATAGTAGAGACACAACGGATTGCCTGAGCCACTTGTGAAGAACAGCTTTAACTCGCTCATGCCAAAGACTGTCACTGCAGGGGATGCCAGAAATGCCTCTAAAACAATCTCCAGGCTTTGGAGGTCTCATGCTCAACAGAACCCAGGTCTGCAGGGAGTGGCTGCTGCACCAAGGCCCAGCTCCTGTGGCCCCAGCACCTGCAGTGATGCAGGGATTGGGGTGTGGAAGCACATGCAGGACCTGCTGACCCCCCTGCCCTGGCAGCAGCACCCCACAGGCACGTGCTCCCAGTGACATCCATGCTCTGTGACACTCCAGCCCCCAAATCTCCAACACCAGGATTTGCTACAGCCAAGGGCAACCTGTCCCATGCATAGACAGCTCTTGCCACCAAGCCCTGCTTGCAGCACTGGACCCATGCCACAGCCCTTGGAATGTTCAGCAGGAAATGTGTCCACAGCACTGAGATAAAATAGGACAGAAATATCCCCCTACCTAATGCCCTTCTCTCCCACTTCAACCTGTGGAATTAAGCTCCAGACTGGAGAAGACCAAGGTCCCCAATCTTCTCCTCCTAGAATCATTCCCTGCCCACACATCCCAGCTGTCTAAGCATTGCCCAGGGTAGCATGGGTTGACATGGACTGAATTGGTGCCAGGCACCAGGATGATGCCTAAACAGCCTGGAAAAAATGGGTGCCATTGCCTGAGCCTGTGCTGGGAGAGTTTTCTAGGAGAGATGTAGCCTTCACATCCAAATCATCCAGGAGAGTCCAGGCAGTGCTGTGCCACATGCTCCAAAGCTTTAGTGACAGATATCCCGAAAAAAGACACCATGTCCTCCTGCACCTTTTCCACATGCTCCCACCTTTTCCAGCTCTCCCCCACCAGGTCCTCTGCTCCCTCCAGCAGGACCCTTTCCCCAGTACCTCTTAAAAAGGGGTCCTGTCTTCCAGATGTTGGTGTTGCCCACGCAGCCCCGCGGTGGGTCTGTGATATTCTCCTTCTCAAACAAGTCATGCACGGCCTGGGCCACCACGGCGACAGCGTCACTGATGTGGGCTGACTCGTTCTTGCCGTTGATGAGCTGCAAACCGATCACTCCTGCGGCGGGCAGAGGGGGAAGCGGGTCAGCATTCCTGGGATCACTGGCTGCTCCAGCGTTACTCCCGTGCCATATGACTAGGGGCTGAGGATCCTGAGGATCCCTCGCATGCAGCGGGAAGCTCCTGAGCTGCAGGCAGGACAGGTAGGGGCAGCGGGGCTGTGCTGGCACCGTGCTGCTGGGCTCCGTGCAGCACTGACACGCTGAGCTCCATCCCCACGGCCCTGCCCAAGCCCCCCGGTGACAGGCAGCTCGCAAAGCCGCAGTGACACGGATTTGGGGCGTGGCAGCGCGTCCGAGGCTGAGTCCCCACGCAGGCGAAGGGAGCGGAGGGCAGTGTGTGGGACTCTCCGTTCGGGACCACCACGGCGCCGCGTTCCCCCAGCCCGAGGGGTCCCGGGGAGGGCAGGGGCCGCTCATCCCGGCTCCCCCTGCTCCCCGAGCCTGGTGCAGCGGCACGGGGCTCAGAAGGTGCCTACCGTCCGGGGCGTAGCGCAGGGCATTGCCCGAGATCTCCCGCTCCCCCACCAGCCACACGTAGCCCGAGCCCGTCATGTTGAGCATGGCTGCCGATCTGTACACCGTGGCCGCGTCATCCTCGCTGCAACGACACGAAGGGAACGGCAATGTGGCTCCTGCTGCCAGGAGGCCCCACGGCCACATCCCAAGGGAGTGCGGCTGCCGGGGAGGACGCCACCCCAGCTGACTCGGACTGCTGGTTCTCCTGGGCAATGGCTAAATCCTCGATGCAAGGGGAGCCCTGCTCTCAGCTTCACCTGATCCCACGGCTCCCAGCGCTGCTGAGCACCTGCCCTTCTGCTGTAGGCTTGGGGCCGTCAGGCTCCCCTCCTTCCCAGCTGGGCTGGGACACGCCATCAATAACTACGGCTGCTCCTGCAGCACAGCCAGCCACGCCAGCTCGGGAATGTCACTGCCCGGCCAGCAGCACCCTCAGCACCCTCAGCATCCTCAGCATCCTCAGCACCCTCAGCACCCTCAGCACCCTCCGCCTGCCCAGGACAGCGGCTGTGTGTTTGGGGGCTCTCGCAGGCTCCTTGGAAGGTTGTCAAACCCCAAATCCACACTGACTCCAGAGCTGGGCAGCGTTGGGAGAGAGGAAATCAGAGCAGGGAGGGGAAGGGGCAGCACAGCCTCACCTGGCAGAGAGGATGATGACCCTGGCCTCCAGCTCCTTCGCCTCCAGCAGCAGCGCTGTCACATTTTTGGTCCCAGGGTCAAACTGAAGCACTTTCTCAGCCTGTGATTAGTGTGAGCAAAACTGGTTAGTAAGTGAGCCCCAGGACTGGTGGTGAGAGCCATGCTATCTAGAAAAGGGTCAAGAGAATTCATTAAACTGCACAAAAGTCTGCTAAATAAGATTGGTTATAGCTATTTTTTTTCTTTTTTCTTTCCTTTCTTTTCTTTTCTTTCTTTCCTTCCTTTCTTCCTTCCTTTCTCTTTTAAAGTTTTGCTTTTTGGTTGTTTTTTTTGTTTGGTTTATTTTTTTTTTTGCACTGTGCATGCAAACTGAAGTCAATCAAGACCCAAAAAGAGGCGTGCATTGTACAGGAAAGAGAAAAAGACTTTGAAATGCAATTGAAAACTCAAACGAGTGTTGTTTTTCAAAAACATGGGAAATGAAAAAAACATATTGCACAGGGTTAACCTTTGGGAATCAGAGTGAGCAACTTACACCAAGGAACGGCTTCCTTTAGGGAGGAAAGGGGGTTGGTTCAACTTTTCAAAAAAAAAAAAAAAAAAGAACTTGCAAGTTAATTACTGGTTCACATGCATGTTTCAAAAAGAAATCCTTCCAGGGTCAGCTGGCTAAGTTTCCATTCTCAAGTCCAAACCAAACTATCTCAACATAAAAACGTGCTACCAAGAAACATAGTCATGGATATTTTTTTCTTTCTTTTCTTTTCTTTTTTTCTCTTTCTCTTTTTTTTTTTCTTTTTTTAATTTTTCTGTTGGCTGTGGCTATTTTTCATTTGCTAGTTAGGTTGGTGGGCGGCGTGCATTTCCATGCATATATACCTTGGGTCCTCGCTTGTTGTCATAGGAAAGTTGGTCGAGGTTTTCATAGTTCCTTTTTTTACTCTGATGAATAATGTGCACAGAGAAAATATGTAGACACAGAAGAATATTATAAACAGTTGAAAATGACGTGTAGTAAAGCAATCCAACATCCACCTCCTCCTCCACTGTTTGCTAAAGGGTCTCTATAACGCTGGAGCTCGCAAAAACCACTATCAGGAGAGATCGTGCCTCAGCTCTCACAGGAGCGTGACGGAGCAATCTGAGAGCAAAGCCTGAGTGTCACAGGTGGTGCGATGCAGTTGCATTTTCCCTTGAGGGACTGGGGAATTCTTCAGCAAGGAATTTTTGTCTTAAGCTCAGAAACAATCTAAGGGCCTAAGTGGTGGGGTTTCCATGGAATTACTGTGGAAGTAAAGGACAAAATGTTGTGTACGGAAAGTGCTGGATAAAGGCAAACTGTTACAGTTAAGAGTATTAGCATTACTAGTGTCACTATCAGCATTACAATCCTGTCCACCCTCAGAGAGTCCACACAAAGTGAGGTGTCTCAGCTGAACCTCTCACCCCCTGAAAGGAGGGAGCAGCTTTCTGAGCTCTGTTGGCATCCAAAAGAGAAAGATAAAGTTGTCTACATCCCGTGTTGGTCAAAGCGTGGTGATATGAAGCAATGGTGAACATGGGATGACATTGCAGCTTTTACCTGGTCCCTGGGGAGGGCCCAGGGCACCTCATGGCTCTGCAGCACATGGGTGGCTCTGAGAGGTGCAACTACCCGAGACCAGGGTGCCCGTAACCTGGCCCTAAGCATGGCTAGTGGGGCTCACTGCTTGATGCCCATGCTGGTGACTGGAGCATGCCAGCGGGGCTTGGAGCATGCCCTGACCCCAGAGAGATGGGACTGGAGCAGAGATCCTGCTCCTCCCCTGCTCTGCTGCCTCAGCCGCTGGTGCTGCTCGGCCCCAGGGCAGGGCACCCACCACTAGAGGTTTCCTCTTGAGCAGGCAGTGTGCTGAGGGCCCACAGGCTCTGCTCAGAGCCCTGACCCTGCAGCAGCAGGCACAGAGCCCCGGGACCTTCCTGGGAGCAGCCCCTGCAGCCAGGCCAATAACAACAGCCTGATGGTGCCTTCAGGAGAGGGCTTGGCAGGTTTTGGTGGGACGTGGTGGGACGTAGTGTGACATCTTCTCCTTGACCCTTGACCTCAGCTGAGCATCCCTGATCTGTGTATATGGCGTGTGGGACACAGCTGTACTCTCATCTCAGTTTTTCCAGAGCCTGATGGCAATGGGTCCCTGCCAGGAACTGATCCTTTGCACCCCCAGCGCACAGGGGTCCATTTTCCCAGGTTGTTCCTCAGACAGACGGATTGCTCTTCATCTTGCTTTCCAAACTAATTAGCTTGCCTTTTCCTGAGCATTCTGGCCAGTCTTTGGCAGGACATCTTGCCAGGTCTCCTTTCCATGCAGCTGTGTGACCTTTCCTTTCTTCCCCTTGGATGCAGCCCAACAGGTTTTTCATTGCTCAAATTGTGTCCTGGCAAGGAAAAGTATATGAAGGGACAAAATCTGCTTGGAGCCCAGGTCTGCCTTCATTTCTGATGACTCCCACAGCGAGGATTTCTGCAGTGGCTTCTTAGTGGCTTCTGCTGGGTCTGCAGTGAGCCCTGGAGTAATGACTGCTGCAAGGAGACCAGAGATGCAGCAGGACAGCAGGAATGTTCTCCAGACAGGCAACACTGGTCACTTCTCCCCAGGCACTGCAATGTAGCCAAAACTTGGTCATCCATGCTGCAGCCACCAATCAGAAATTCCTGGGATGTGCTGGCACCTCGGCCCAGGCTGGTCAGCAGAGTTTTCAGTACAGTACAGTACAGCCCCTGTACTGGCCCCTGATCACCCCTCCCTGTCACTAGCCTTGTTTTCAGAACTATGCTAGTAATCCTCTTTTTCCCATTTTCCCATGAGGTCCTGCAGCCCTTCTCTGATCTTCATGTTTCACATAGGGACTGACAAACCAGAAGTTCCCTTTCCACCATGTGCTCCTGCATTCACTCACAAAATTGCCACTTTCCTGAACGCCACTGTCCCAGAGAAAGGCAGGCAGCACAGCAGGGACCTGCTGCCTCTGAGCCGGAGCAGCTCTGGTTTCACAGTGCCCAGCACTCCCTTCCGAGCCCCAGCAGCCCCATGAACAAGCAGAGCTGTGCTGGGTGGAGCAGCAGCTCCAGGTTGAGAGCTGCTGCAGACAGCCCCAGGACAAGGCCAGCACATGGGGCACTCCAGTGCTGGCCAGCACGGCCTGAGTGCTGGGCTCAGAGTGCTGCTGGAGGTGCAGACCCATGCAGTGGTGCCTGGATGGCACATGGGGCTGGCACAGACCCTGGGGGCAAAACCATGCCCCAAACCAAGAGCTCAGATGGGCAGGTGAGTCTCTGACCCTGAGCAGGTCCTCCATGTCCTCAGGGGCTGTGATCTAAGCCTTGAAGAGGTCAAGATAGGTCTCCTGCCTGCTCTGTCCTCAGGGCTCAGGCTGCCCTTGGAGAGGCTGGGGAGGGACCTATGGTACAACTTCATGGCATGAAAAGAGTCAGCACATCAGTGATCAGGAGAGAGATTGGAGAGAAGAGGTGGAGGAAGACAGGAAAGCCCCAGGGGGGTATCTGCCACCAGCAAGACCAGTCAGACCAGTCTGTCTGACCTTTTCTCGAAGGAAAAAGAAACAAGATGCAGTGGCACACCCCAAAGAGAAGACAAGGAGACCTACTGGGACAGACCAGGTGCCCCAGGCTGGAGAGTGGCCTGAGCATCTGCAGCAGCCCAGGGGCTGCCAGAGGACACCAAGACATGGGGTAGATGCAGCGCAAATATAGGGAAGGTCTGATGACAGACCCTCCGTCCCCATCTTTCAAGCTCTCAAAGGCTTTCCCAGGGGTGGACAGGCTGAAGAAGAAATGCACCCTGTGCCTGGGAGCACCACATGGGGCAAAGGGGAGCGGAGGCATGACAGGGAACAGCAAAATGGGATGCACGGGAACTACAGGAAAACAGAAAGTGGAATTCAAAAGATGCAAGAGGAGGGATGAGAGGCTGACAATGGGTCTCCCTGTATGAAGGGCATTGTGCTGGGAAGAGGCTTTGAAGAAAAACTCTGTCCTGCTGTCACCCAGTGGGAAGCTGCCTTTGGAGGCAGGAGGATCCCTCTATGGCTGGTGGAACATCAGTGCCTTGCGACAGCCTGGGATACAGCAAGGATGAAACTTCTTGAAAATCACTGCCAAAAGCAGGAGTGTTGGTCAGTGTGGCTTGTGCCAGCCTGCACCTCTGCACCAGTTGTTCCTCCAGGGAGGTGATGAAGAGCAGTCACAGGGTCCCATCTCTCAGATGAGCCACCAACTCCAACCACAAGAAGCATCTATGGCCACATCTCCTCAACAGACGAGAGACTGCCAAAGGTCTAGCAGCTGCAGGTGGGGCTGCAAAGAGCAGGTTGGGGTCCCTGCCTGTTACCCAGGAAGGAGCATTCCTGAATGGGTGTCTGCCCTGGTGCTGCTGGAGACTTGGATGAATTCAGGTTCTGCCCACCCGAAGGGGACCTCACCCTACCCCAGGAGAGAGGATGTGCTGGGACTCCACCCCGTAGGACAGGAGGTGGCTCCTTGCCTTCCAGATTGCAGCCAAACAGCTTCCTGTGCTCTCCTTCTGTGCTTGTCTTGAACACTTGTTCAGTCCTTTCCCTCCACGCCACAGGTCTGTGCTTTGTCCTCCTGCACCTCAGGGCCCTCCCCTGCCTCCTTCCCTGCTCCCACTAGCCCTGAGAGCAGATGCAAGGTCCCACACCCGCCCCTGTCATGCATGGGGTGTCAGGAAAGCAGCGTTTGGCATGTGCTTCGATGGAGATGGGAAGGGGCCGACAGCTCTACCGAGAGGGTCATTACAGCCCTGGCTGCCCTGCCCCTCCTAAGCTGAGCTCACTGAGCTGAGCCCCCAATAGCCAATTCAGAAGCTGCTTTTCGTGGTGGGTTTGGCACTGCTGAGTCTGCCTGGCCTTGGTGGGGCTGCAGTGGGGCAGGTGCATCCCTAAACTCAGCGACTGGTCCTCTCCTTGGGTGGGAAACTTGGACAAGGCATTTGCAGAGCTCCAGGTTATCCTTCCCTTCATTTTGTAGTCGATTTACATGTAGGAGATTTTGACCATGGCAAAGCAAGTGAAATGAATAAAGTACAAAGTTCTGTCAGGTACTAGTCAGACACTGTTGATGCTTTAAGCATGTTAGCCATGTTACAATGGAAAGAAAAGGTGTTTTACATACAGAAATCTACATACATACAACAGCCCAAGACTTCTAGTTTCGTTGTTGTTGCTTAAACAAAGCTACAAGACAATGTTCAGGAACTGACCTTGGACTCTTTCTCCTCCAGGAGGGTCTCCAGCTTCTTTTGTGCAGCACGACCCTCGTGGTCGTCGCTGACTATCAGAATGACGTGGTTCCAGTTGAAGACTCTCATCATCTCAAACCAGACGTTGGCCTGGTGAGAGTAAGGTGGGACCGTGCGCAAAAAGGACAGGTGGATGCTCTGCAAGGAAGAACAAGAGCTCAACACAGACTGTGGGGGTGTCAGCCACATTTGCAGGGACAGGGCTGGGATCACAAAGCCATTTTGGGATGCACACCTTGAGCTAACCTCTGGGCCCTTCATCCTTCCTTCTGGCTGGGAAGCAAACCCTGGATATGACTTTGTACCTCTCTGTGGTTAAACTGGAGCATGGCAAAGAGGGGTTTCTGCTTTGTGGTCCATAAATGCACAGGGAAGAAAAGCCTATCGAGCCATGAATGACCAGCAGTGTTCAGTGCAAATATAGCCTTGCCTCTTGACCTTTTAAATAATTTCCAGACAATGGACATCAAAAAGCAAAAGAATTCCCTTCAGAAGGCAAGAGGCAGGTACAGGCAGCTGTGTATTTGCCATTTGCCATGGGAGAAGTTCAGAAAGGCAGTTTTGTAACATGGTCCCTGGCTGTTTCTAGGTCAGCCTGTTCTGCAGCAGCAGGCAGAGGAGGCAGCTCTGGACCTGTGCCCCAGCAAACCTCTCTGATTCGGTTAAAGACATCGTTATGGTTGGGTGATTGTGCAATAGCAATGCCAGCCTAATTAAGTACAGTGCTCTTAGGGGAGCAATCAGACCAAAAGCTGGAGCTGACAGAGAGCTTTCAAACAAATGCAGCTTGTTCCAAAAAGCCCTAAAGTAAAATATTAGGAAGTGAAAGTGCTCATGCTCAGCATAGGCCCTATTTGACAGCCCAGCTCCCTCCCTGCTGGAGGGAGGCACGAGCCAGAGCTGGAGAGGACAAAAACAAAGCACCATAATATTTCTTTCTCTAAAGATGACATGGTTGTCTGGACCAAACAGGATTTGTCCAGACCTGCTCATCCAGAAACCAGACTGTGTCAGAAATGTCCTGAATGGGCCAAAGTAACACACACTGGAATGGAAAAGGTTTCATGTCCCCCATGGACACACACAGGAGGAACAGACACACCAAATAAATCCTCTTCCTGACACTCAACCCAGTGATAATGTCAAACCAGACCATGAAATGTGTAGAAAAGGATGTAAACTCCCTGCTGTGCTCAGGGCTACCTGCACAGGGTCAGTAGGTCCCTGCTCCTGCCCCAGCCCAACACATGGGAATGGGGAAGCAGCAAAGCCACCACAGCACTGGGAACATTTCCTGAATGTGAGACACTGAGGAGAAGGGTTGATGTTTAACCAGGAGAGGAAACAAACCAGGAGAGCCCCAACAAGACTCTCAGAGTATGACTGATACAAACATTACAGTTACAAGAAGAGCAGCTCACCCCACAAAACCAGCACTAACCCATGGAGTGGGAAAAAGCCCCATAGGGACAAACAATGGAAAGACAACCATGGTGTCCACACTAACACAGTGTTCAAGATCTCTTTGTAATCAGCAGAGATGCCCAGAAGTTTCCAGGTCCAGCTGCACACCCTGGGCCAGGAGCACATCATCTGGGTCTAAGCATTTTTAATTTTCAACCCCTGAGCATTTTTAATTGCTTTAAGGAAATTCAGGGAAAGTGAAACTGGAAATGGGGAAAAAACTCAGAAGAGAGAAAAGAGCTGAAAAAAATAACAAAAAAGCCAATATTAAAAAAATAAATCAGAGAAACACAGGTTAAAACATCAATAAAAATTCTTTCAATCCATTTTTGAAATGAAAAAATCTTTGAATTTTCCATATATTGCATCAAGTTAGTTTCTAGTTTCCCAACCAGCTTACAAAAATGATGTTTAACTGATCATGGCTTTCTTAAGCATTGTAAATACATAGCACTGAGTTCAGAGGAAAAAATTACTGCCAAAGTTGTTGGGGGCAACTTGGTTTAACAGTCCAGGCAAATTTGCTTTCTGAGGTGGTGTCAAAAGGGTCATGGACAGACTCTGGTGGTATCTCAGCTCCTGGGTCCCTGAACTAGTTTTCAAATAGGATAATGAAGAAAAATTCATGTCAAGTGCTGAGCTGAGATCTCAGAGTGAGCACTCATGGTCTGTGTGCAGCTTTTGAAGCACCCGGGTCTCCTGAGCATCTTTGCAAGTGCCAAAGATTGGCAGAAAAATGAACAGAGAGTCCCCCAGAGGTTCACATGTCCAGCCTGTGCTGTGCAGAGGCAGCTGAGAAACCAGCTTGTGATTTGATACCCCCTCATCCCAGCAAACACAGTGACATCCCACACTGTCACACCCCTCTGAAACTCAGCACAGAGCTCTCCTGGGCATGGCCACATGGGCTGCACTGCAGAGGATGGGGATGCAGTGATTTATGCACCCTAATTAGCCAGTTTTTTTGCAAATAACTGTTTAAAAAGACCTGTGGGTTTTAGCACAGCCTCTGTGAGACAACCAGCTCAGCGTGTGGGCTCACTCAGTTGCACCAGCTCTGCCTCTGATGTGCTGCTCCAGGCACTTGAACTCGGGGCTCTCGAGGGTCATCATTCCCTCCCCTTGGATCAGGCACACAGCAAAAACTGCTCCTGATTACAAATCCACATTGGCCTTGTAGGATGTTTTGTAGACTCCTCACCCCTTGCTCCCCTCTGAGTGTGCCTGGTGCCGGCCACAGTGCGGGAGTGGGCCCGTGGGAATGGCTCACACCAAGCCCAGCCCGCTGCAAACCTCCCTACAGCCCACCCACACCTGAGTGCTCAGCCCTGTGCTCCCTCACTTCATTCTAATTCTGTAAAAAGGCAGCAAATACAGGCTGCGGTGAAATCCAGGTGCCCAAGCTCAGCAGGAACCCAGAGGGCTGGAGCCAAAAAACACCAGAGTGAGCATTGTTGGGAGGTTGGGGATATTTCCTGTGAGGGTGGGCAGGCCCTGGCACAGGGTGCCCAGAGCAGCTGTGGCTGCCCCTGGATCCCTGGCAGTGCCCAAGGCCAGGCTGGGCAGGGCTTGGAGCAGCCTGGGACAGTGGGAGGTGTCCCTGCCATGGCAGGGGTGGGATGGGAAGGGCTTTGAGGTCCCTTCTAACCCAAAGCAGTCTGGGATTCTATGATTCTGTATAGGGTCAGGATTTGAGAACTGCAAGTATTTGATGCAAGCCCATACAAAGAGGAGCTGTTTGAGTAGATGATCATGTGTGTGAAAGCACAGCCTGTGCATGCACAGCTGTGAGCCTGTACCTGCAGAAAGCATTGGAGTGCATCCACCCCTGCAGGGAACGTGTCTGGGTGCTGCAATCCTGTGCCTGGGGAGAGCATTGGGAGTGCTCTCCCTTTGCATGGAGATTTTACTCACAGGGGAAAGGGCATGGCTGGGGGCCACCAGGCAGTGCCTGTGTGTCACATCAGGGCCTTGTACAGCACCGTGAGTGAAGGGTTTGTTACCTTCTTCACTTCTGTCTGCCCAGGGGCTCACCCCAGCCCAGAGCCCATGGCTGGGGGAGTGATTTTTCCTACAGGCTGAAGGGAGCAATGTGCTTTTACTTCATTACCTATGGCAATGGGGTCAGTCCCCCTTCTAGCAATGCACTCCCTAACTGAGCTGTCTGGGAAATTTCAAAGAGATTAACAGGGCTCCCAGTCTGTAAAGCTCCTGAAAATATGGTAAAATTCACCAGCTGGTCATGAGAAAGAAGTGTTGGCCAGTGTTTCCCTGGAAGGAGCCTGCACACTGCCCCACATGACAGCTGTGGATGTGGGAGGGAGCTGAGATAACTCTGAGACAGCTCAGACGAGTGCAGGGAGGGATTTTGGGGGCAGAGGAATGGGGAGCTCAGACTAAAGTGCACTCTCTGCCCTTCCCTGCAGTGCACGGAGGAAGGGATGGGGCAGCCTCTGGGGCAGGGCCACTGTGGGGCAGTGGGGCTGCTCTGTCCTGCTCCCAGCTGGAATCTGAGAGCCTTGTGGGGATCTGCTGGCACGTGGGGGTTCCATCAGGCCATCTCTCCACTACCCTGGTCTGCTCTTGCACATCCAGGCTGCCCTGCTGAGGTCTGTGCTGCCCTGCTGAGGGATCTCCTGCCCTGCTGAGGGATCTCCTGCCCTGCTGAGGGTTCTCCTGCCCTGCTGAGGGATCTCCTGCCCTGCTGAGGGCTGTGCTGCCCTGCTGAGGGTTCTCCTGCCCTGCTGAGGGTTCTCCTGCCCTGCTGAGGGATCTTCTGCTCTGCTGAGGGATCTCCTGCTCTGCTGAGGGATCTCCTGCCCTGCTGAGGGATCTCCTGCCCTGCTGAGGGCTGTGCTGCCCTGCTGAGGGTTCTCCTGCCCTGCTGAGGGTTCTCCTGCCCTGCTGAGGGATCTTCTGCTCTGCTGAGGGATCTCCTGCTCTGCTGAGGGTTCTCCTGCCCTGCTGAGGGTTCTCCTGCCCTGCTGAGGGCTGTGCTCCCCACTCCCAGGGCAAACATCTCTGTGCTGCACCAAGCAGCCTCTCCAGTCATCACTTGTGAAGGAGTACTGACCCTGACCTTGGTCAACAAGGGCCACTTTCCTCCCCACTTGCACCTTCCCATCCTGGCTAACAGGGCTCCTGCGGAGCATGGAGTGCCAGTGAGACCAGCAGTAAAGCAGAAAACCCTTTTCAGTGAACAAGCCCTGTGAGGGCCTGGAATGGTTCCACTGAGAGCAGGAACCAGAGGGAAAAGCCATTCCCTGACTGGAGAGAGAGACAGACCTCACTTCAACTGTCAGGGTAAGGTGCTGGAACTGAAAAAGCTTTCCAATTGCAGCCTGTCTAATTTACATTTTCCAACTCTTCCAGCAGCAGAGCAGGTCTCTTTTAATTTCTTAATTTATCGCTCTGATCCTCTGCTGCAATAATCTGCTGTGGGGTGGTGAGGGGCTCAGCACCTCTGGGCACCCAGAGTGTCCCTCCAGCCCCACATGTAGGAGAGGTCCCTCATGGTGGTGTTGAGCAGTGCAGACCTTCCTGCCTCCTGAGCTGTGCATTCCCCCATGCTCTGCTCTCACACTGTGCCATCTCACATTTTTCATGGTGCCAAGATGTCAGTGTCACCTCGTTTTCTTCAGCTGAGATGCAGAGGAGATATAAACACCCCCAGTGACCCGTGGGGGCACAGGAGCACTAAGGAAAGTCAGAGAGGGATTTTTGCAATGCTCAGTCCATGAGATCTCCCTGGAGGGCTCCATAGCGATGGACACCACAGTGATGGGAACCACTCTGCTGCCTTTACCTGGAGACTCCCTCTCTCCCCCAGTTCCCTGCTGACCTCACTCAGAGGTGACTGGGACTCCAGAGACCCCTCCCCGGCAGGCAGGACTGTGCTGGGTGGTGTGAGGGTCTCAGTGAAGGAACAGCTCATGATTTCATAAGATGTACAAGGAGGCCAAGCCAGAGTGCTCTGCCTGATAACTGCAATATTATTTCTAGAACAAATAGTTGGTTGGATACTGCGAACAGTAAAACTCACTTCCCTGGTGCATCTTTGCTGAAAGACTGGCTACAGCTCATGGACCACTGTGCTTGACTGGAGATGCTCTGAGAGCATCAAAAGGTACTGGGCAAACCTGTCCGTGCTGAAGTCCACACCTATTCTCCCCCTGGTAGCCTTGAGAGGACCATAATTAACCCAACTTCAGCCCCCTGTGAAATTCAGCTAAAATTGTCTGATGCCTCCAAAACCAATTAGAGGCGTACATACAAAGTGATCCCACAAGCTTGTTTCCATAGAAACTAAACTGAAAGATATAATTTCCTGAATTAAAACAAAAAAGAAAGCAAGCTGATCGCTGGAAACCAAAAAGGGAACAGCTGAATGTCCCTGTGTCACGAGCCAGCCTGTCCTGCATGGGGTGTGCAGAACCTTCTGCTGTCCTATTCCATGGCTCCACACCCCTCTGTGCCCTCCTCCACTCCCACCTTCGCTGTCCCCTCCACTCTCCAGACATCCTTTGTTCTTCTACCCAGCCCCTGCCTTTGCCCCATCTCCTGCCTGCAGCGCCCTGTTCTTCAGAGGGCTCCAAGCCTTGGTGGGCAGGAGGCTGAGCACGATGCCAGCTAGGCAGGAGTGCTCTGGGGGGCGTGGGGCAGGCAGCCTGGGCTCCCTGCCCAGTCTCTGCCAGGCAAGTGTACCCCACAGCCCTGAACCTGCTCAACAGCCCGTATATTCCATGGAGAGCATCTCCCTGCCAGCACACTGGGTCACCACTGCAGCCATGGGTCTCTCCTCCAGCCCTGAAGTGAGCCAGGTGGGGTTTATGAGGCTGCTTTGCAGAAAACACGTTTTAAAAAGGAAAAGGCTGGCAGAAGCAGAGGGCGGAGCCAGCCCCTTGAGGGGAGCACTCCAGGCCAGCAGGAGGCTGGACAGCACAGGGGCTGTGGGCAGCAGCTGCTTTACTGGGCACAGTCCTGCAGAGATGGAGCAGAGGTGAGGTGCAGGGTCCCCTCTCCCTGCCATCGTGGGTGCTGTGACAAGGACCCTCTCAGTGATATTTCTGTCACATCTATCTCCCCCCCACAGCAAGAAGCAAATCCCCTCTGAACACTTCCCACCTGCTCTGGCAGCTCTGCTGCCATCCCTTTCCATCTAACCATGCCTGGTGGGACCCTGCCAGGGTGTGAAGGTCCCCAGCCCTGCCAGCCACCACCACTGTCACTGCTGTGGTCTTGGCTTGCTGACCATCCTGCCATGGCTTCCCTGGTGGGAGATGCCAAAATCTGTTGCTGCTCCAGCCAAGCAGTGCTGCTGGTGCCTCTCTGGGAGCCTCTCCTCCTCCTCCTCCTGAAATTTGACTTTATTTAGCATGTAGGTGGAGTGATTATTTTTGCACTGAACATTTACATTTGTGAATATTCACATTTTCCAAGCAAAGGCCAATTCATGCTTTGAAGCAGGCTCGATCTCACCCACTGAGCTCGTGCGCCTGGATGAAATCCTGCAATGGCATTTGGAAGGCCTGGCTCTGCTCAGCTCCTCCTTCTGCCTATACTAAAGCTTTAGGTGTTTGCCAAATGGGCTGTGAGCTGAGGGCCAGGGCAGCACCTCATTGCCCAGGCACTGCCTGCACATGGCAGGACCTCATCCAGCCTGGAAGTCTCTGTGTTCCCAAAGGGACAGCTGAGACACTGGAATCTGAACCTCTGTCTTGAGTGCTGACCAGACTGAATGTCATGTGAAGCCTCAAGATAATCTGTTTTCTCCCCTACCAATATCCCACAAACCCAGAGAAGCGAATGCAACCAAACAACCTCCAAGCCCCAGAGAGACCCTGCCCGATACACAGGCTCTCACAGGATCCTCTGCCCCTCCCCAGAGCCCTAGAGCCCCCAGGACCCCCTGGCTGTCAGCAGTGAGCAGGGCAGGAGCCAGCTCGTGCCTTTGCCGTGGCTAGAGAGCAGCAGCCCAGCAGCTTGGCAGAGCAGCACTGCAGAAATCAGCCGGCACTATGTAGGTCAACACTGGCAGCTGCAAAAAATTATGTACCCTGGAATGCCGGAGAGGGAGAGAGAGAGGGAGCTGCAGGCTGGGCTGGAGAGGGTGGACGGACAGACACAGAGAGAGTGTAGACATCATTAACCCTCCTGGTGGGCACTCTTGATTTACAGCACAGGTATGAGGTACTAGACCAGAAGCATGCATCAGTTACCTTATCAGAATATATAGACATGCGTGTTGTCAGACCAATGACAGGGATCCTGTAGAAGCCAGCTGTGTATGATACAGGTGTTGGTGTTAGGTGATCGTTGGGAGCAGGAGGGTGACTAACTAATATTGCATAGACCTGTAGGACAGGATACACGACACAAACATTATTTCACGGCAGCACAACGGCCATCGATCTTGATTTTTTTCCCCCCTTTTCTGCAATGCCAAACAGCCCCATATTAACATGATAATGGCACCGAAATTACTGGCAATGGGGGAGCAAGGGCTGTGCTGGGAGCCAAGGGTGCTGTGCGATGGCTGGAGGTTATAGCTCTGCTCAGGGTTATGTCCTCATGGAATGCCGTGCCCAACAGCTCCGCTCTCTAAACTAATAACTTCCATGAATTACAGATTAAAGGGAAGCATCTCCCTTCCAGTCGCACTGTGTAATGCGATTTCTTTAACCACACATTTAATACTCGGTTGTAATTCCCCTCTGAGGACTATTACGAACAAAGTGGTCAGCTGAGACTGTGGCAGGAGCGGGAGTGCGGAGCCAGGGGGCGAATCAGCCATCTGGCCCTGGGCACACGGGAATGGCAGAGCCCGGAGGGCGGGGGCAGGAGCCGGGATCTGCCCTCAGCCAGGGATCTGGGCTACACAAGCATGGGGAAGGAGGATCTCGTCAAAATTCTGCTGTTACTGCAGAGCTGGGATTTTGGTCTCCAGCAGGATTCTACTCTGTGTCAGAGGGAGAGGAAGGAGCTGGGTAGTCCCTGGGGATCCTTTATTACACCAATGCCCTTTCACAGCACAAGGAATGTCCCCATATGGTGGCAGGTCTCCAGCTAGGGCGAATCAATGCAAGGACTTTGATGTCCGGAGGAAATAACTCCTCTTTCTCCAAGCATCTGCCCAAGCCCCAGGATGTGCTCAGCGCCCGGGCTGGAGGGACAGATTGCCAGGACAGGAGAGGAGGATGAAACCTGCCTGGGAAAGGGGTCATGGGGTCTGGGGGGAAGGGGGAGGATCCTGCTTGGCATTGGGAGGGAGTAAATTGAGGGTTCAGAGGCAGCTGGAGTAGGGCTGGAGACCCTACATGGGGATAAGGAGAAATTGCTAGGGAAGAGGTTGGGAAGGTCCCGGGGATGCAGGAGGAGGAGATACCCTGGGCAGAGGTGCCCGGTGCTGACAAAGGGGATGAGGACGTGCACCCAGCAGGGCTGGGGCAGGGCCCTGGGACAGGAGCAGGCTCGGGGGCACTGGCCGGGCCGTGTGGGGCTCGGGCTGTGCCGTGGCGCACGGCAGCCGCCGGCAGGAGCCATTTTGCGTGCGCGGGCTGCCAGCCCCTCCTGTGCTTCGCAGCCCCCTGCTCGGGACAGCGCCAGCGAGCGGGGACCGAGCGGGCACAGCGGCCGGGACAGCCCTTGGCGTGTTGGGACAGAGCGGCCAGGCCGAGCCCAGCACCCCCAGCAGCCGCAGCCCCTGCGCGCCCCGGCCCCGCCGCCTCCCGCACGGCTGTGCCGGCACCGCCCGGCGCTCCGCGGGGTCTGCGCGGGGACAGGGCGTGGAGGTGGCACGGCCAGAGCATCCACCGGCCGGGAGCGGTGAGCAGAGCCTCGGCTCCGTGCGGGACCCGGCTGAGCCTCCCCTGCTGCCAGGAGACTGCGCGGGTCGGGGACAGCCCGCGCTGCCCGGCCTGGCCACCACCCCAGGGATGTCCCCAGCTATCCTCCACCTCCACACCGGGAAGCTGAGCTGCAAAGAAGTCAGCTCTGCTCCACGCGGCCCCTCCAGCCCTCTACCCTCGCTGGCTGTATGTGCCTGGGTGCGTGGGTGAGGCTCCGTGCCGGGGGCGTCCATGCAATTCAGGTGCGCGTTTGAATCTGCGCTCGGGCCCACGCGGACCTTCCGCATGTGCGGGGTGTTCTGGAGGAGGGGGTGGGTCTGTACCTGCCTGCCCGTCCCCCGATGGCCCCCGACTGACGGCCTGGGGGTGGTTAGCCGGGCTCTGCACCCAGAGCACACACAGGGCAGGTAGAGAGGCCAGGCCACGGGCTGCCCGGGGCACCCCAGGCTGCACCCACCAGCACTGAGGGTTCGGACTGAGAATGCCCCGTGCGTTGAGAGTGACCCATGGACACGGGAGGGAGGATCATTCTGTGCTCAGGTGCACAGGCATACACAGCACACACGGAGTCTGTGCGTGTGTGCACGCTGTGTCAATGTGTCTGTGCAGATGTGCACCTTGTGTGTCAGTGTGTCTGTGCAGATGTGCACCTTGTGTCTGTGCAGATGTGCACCCTGTGTCTGTGTGTCTCTGGGTCTGTGTGTCTGTGCGTGCCATGCCTGCATGTCTGCAGCCGCAGCCCCATGTGCCCGTATTCCGGGTGTGCCTGTGGCAGTGGCTTTGCCATGTCCCTGCACAAGGATGCGTGTGTCCATGTGTCACAGCAGCTGTGCACGCTGGCTCAAGTGCAGATGTGTTGTGTGTGAGCCCGTGTTTGCACAGCAGTGCCCGTGTGCACATGGAATTTGTGTGCATGGAATGTGTGTGCATGGAATGTGTGTGTGCACACAGGGAGCGTGTGTGCACATGAAGTGCAGCCCATGGGCATTCCCACAGTGTGTGTGAGTGCACAGTTTATGTGCACACACAGTGTTCCCCATGCCCACATCTCCCCCCAGTTTGGGGATGCCCGTGTGTGCTCACACCTAGCTCTGTGTGTGCCCATGTGTGCCCGCGCTGTGTTTGTGTGTGGTGTAGGTGCACATGCATGTGTGCATGCGCAGCGTTGGGTGGACATGTGCGTGCACCTGCTCAGTGCATGGGGGCCTGTGTGTGCCCAGTGTGTGTGTGTGAGCCTGTGTGTGCCCAGGGGCTGTGTGTGTGAGCCTGTGTGTGCCTGAGCTTCATGTGTGAGCCTGTGTGTACCCTGGTATGTGTGTGTGAGCCTGTGTGTGCCCAGTGTGTGTGTGTGAGCCTGTGTGTGCCCAGGGGCTGTGTGTGTGAGTCTGTGTGTGCCTGAGCTTCATGTGTGAGTCTGTGTGTGCCCAGGGGCTGCGTGTGTGAGTCTGTGTGTGCCCAGGGGCTGTGTGTATGTAAGTTTATAGGTGCTCAGGCTTTGTGTGTGAGCCTGTGCCTGCCTGGGCTTCGTCTGTGAGCCCATGTGTGCCCTGGTGTGCGTGTGAGTGCTTGTGTGCACCTCAGACTGCGTCTGTGATCCCTGTGAGCCCTGAGGGGTGTGTTTGTGTGCCTGCATGTGCCCCAGGGCTGTGGGGGTGCCCCTGTGTGCCCCGGAGTGCTGGTGTGAACCCGTGTGTGCCCGGGGGCATGTGGATGCCCATGTGCACCCTGGGGTGCGTGTGTGAGCTCGTGTATGCTCTGAGGTGCGTGTGTGAGCCCGTGTGTGACTCGGGTGGGCGCTGCAGGTGGCCGTGTGTGCCCCGGGCGGTGTGTGCGAGCCCGTACGTGTCTGGGGGCTGTGCGGGTGCCCGTGCGTGCCCAGGCTGTGTGCGGGTGCCCGTGCGTGCCCGGGCTGTGTGCGGGTGCCCGGGGGTGCCCGGGGGTGCGCGGAGCGCGCAGCAGGCCGCGCTTACATAAAGGCTGCAATGCGGGCAGCGCGCCCCGGGCCCGGGCAGGACCCCGCACGCCGCGGCTCGGCCGGGGGGCACCGCGGAGCCGGGGCGGGGTGGCCGCGGGGGCGGCGGTTCGGGT
>VWZP01007308.1:443018-604543 GCA_013396995.1 Dicaeum eximium | reverse complement strand
TCCCGCGGTACCTGGCCGGAGATGAGGTCCTCGCAGACGGACAGGGCCATCTGGATGGCGTTGGGCTTGTGGGTGACGGAGGTGGCGTTGAGCTGAAGCTTCCAGGTGCCGTGCCGCTTGTTGGCCTGGTTCACCGCCTCGCGGAAGATCTGCTCGTGCTTCTTGGTGCTCAGCACCGCGCCGATATTGANCGGGCGCTGCGGCAGAGCCCCCCTCCCGCGGGGTGCTGCAGGGTCCGCGCGGGGTCCGTGTGGGGTCGGCGGCACCGCTCGCGGTGCGCGGCTCCCGCTGTCCCCGTGCCGGGCTGCGGGGTGCGGGTGCGTCCCGCAACTCCTGCGAGAGTCACTTGTGCGGGGGGTGCGCAGCTGGCGCGGGCTGAGTTCTGGGGGTCCCGCTCCGCCCTTTTCACCTGCAGTGCCCTTTCGGGATCAGGGCATTCCCGGTGCCTCGGAAGGCGCAGACGCACCGGGCGTTTGGTAAACCAGGGACTGGGGGTAAAACACGGTCTATGGGTTTGCTCTCCACACCAGTACTTCCAGTTATGCAGCATCTCTGAACAGCACTTCCGCAGCTCTGCCTGGGTACAGCTGTGTGTGACATGGACTCTATCATGGTCCGTGTGTACTCCAGGGCTGGAGAACCCCCCCTTGACCAGCACAGCTCCTGGGCAGAGATGTTCAGCACCCAGCCTGGTTTCTTGTCTTCACTGTCCCTCCAGACAGAGCCACCACTCTGCCAGACATTAGCTCACAGAGCAACCAGCCATTTCCCTCCATTAAATTCACCAAATTACTCTGGGATATGACCTTAAGATTTCTTTGCTGAGGAGATTTCTTGAGGTTCTCATCATCTATCTGTTGTTGGGCTACCATTAGCCTCCCTTAAGGAAATGGAGGCACAGCAGCCAGTGGCCAACATCTGGAGGGCAGTCCAGCTCCATGGCAGAAAGAGACTGAGTTTCACTCCTGGACTGTGTCTGTCCCATTCCAGGGCCAGAGGGGTGAGGCACCCAGAAGAGCACATTGCTCCCCAGAGTTGCCACTTTGGCCTTTTTGGAGAAAAACAACGGGGTTTCAGGCAGTGAGAGGGTGTTGCTTTGTCACTGCATGGGACAAGCACCACAGCCAGCACGGGCAGGGAACAGGCTGAGCACTGCGGAATCAAAACCACCAGGGATATTTTTACACAGCCATTTCTGGGGTGCTGCTGCAGCCCACCTCTGTCCTTCCTTTGCAACATGAGTTGAAGTAGAATATTTTCCCCCAGTGCAAATTTTTTCACTGGCATCTCTGAAGTGCGAGTTGCCATGGAAACCATTTTGCCTGTGTCCCACATTGCCCACATGCACTCGGAAGGAGCTGCAGGAGCAAAATGGCTGTTGTGTAACGCTGCAGGGCTCAGTGTGCCAGGGCTCTGGGGGCTGTGCTGCCTCTTCCAGCTGTGAGCCTCTCAGGAAGCTGCAGACCATGGCTTGGGGAAGCAATGAAACCCATGGAGGTCGTGATGTGCTCCATGAGAGAAGGAAAATGGCCCCACCTCGCCTTAACTCTTGCAGTACTTGGCATGGAGCTCCACACCAATCCTGCTGTGCTCTTGGAACAGACTTCCAGGAAAACTTAACTCTTTCCAATGTCACCATGTCATTCCCAGTCCTCCACACATGAAGCTGAGGGTCTTGCTGGATTCACATGGTGTGGGTTTGTCTTGAAGGGACAAAGGGTGAAAGCCAAAGGCAGTTGCATCCCTACCCTCAGTCTGCACAGAGCTGACTTAATTCCTTCCTCTGCCTACCAGGTGCACCTGCAGTAGGTTGTGTGGGAAGAAAGTGTTCTGGAGTGGGCTGTACAGACCTGGATCCTGGTAGGTGTGATGGCAGTAGAATAACAAAGTCGAGACCTGGCCAAAGCAGGTGGCTTGGCAGAGAAGACAAAGGAAAAAGGCAGGCTTTGAAACGTTATTTGGAGTGCAAGAGCTCTTTCCTTCTCATTACCTGGAGTTCCCTGCAGGGAGGAGTGCAGCCATTGAGTCCCTCCTGTGTTGCCCAGGAGTCTGGGCTGACCATGCTTAGGAGACAGGCTCTTCCCTCTGTGCCTCCATTCATTTTTTGTCTCCAGAGAGTCTTGTTTCTGGCACAGATGCATAGATCTGAAAAATGCCTGCTTCCCTCTCAGGTGCCCTCCCCCCCCCCCCCCCCCATGTTGTGCTGGCAATAGGAGCAGCCTGGATGACAATTCCCTGCAGCCAGGCTCAGCCAGCACAGATGTTGTCACTGCATGAGTCTCCCTCTTGCTGTGTCCTCAGGCTCTTTGATCCTCTGAAGGCAGAGGGAGTGTGCAGGGCTTTCCCAGGTGGGAGCTGTGTACGTGGGGAGCACAGCCACATCCACCAGCTGATCCTGACAGCCAGGGATGCTCTCTGCTTTCCCTGTCGCTGCCTCCTGGCACATTGTGGCAACCTCCTTAGCCGTGACTGAGGGCAAGAACTGGCCTTGGTTGCCTGTAGCAATTACTGCAGTGTGACCCAGCTCTTCATGTGGCATCTTCTGGATGCAGGGGGTTGGACACGAGCATGGTAGGGGTGTCAGTGAGATGTGCCCTCACCAGTGAGTGCTGCAATTCCTCCCATGGCCAGAGTAACAGTGTAAAACCTGGAGACCTCAGAGGAGCAGCACTTAACCCAGCTGGAAACTTCACCTGCCTCGGGGTAAAGGCATCAGTCCCAGAGGTAGAAAGGGCAATAGGGAATTTCATAGAAGACAAAATTAAGTATTAGGAATGTGCAATTTGTGCCACTCCTTGTGGAGCTACCTAACAATTCTTTTGAGAAAGCTGAAATGGAGCTGAGAACAGTAACTGCAACACAGGCTGTGGAAATGCTTCCTGCGTGCAGTTGCAAGGTTAATCTGAGGTGTAAAATGGAGCAAAGCACACGCTGAGTGCCCATGGCAAGGCTCCAAGGCCTGGTACTGAAGAGCTGCTGTGGGATGTGGGTGTTCCTGCAGGGATGAAAGCATTTGCAATGCGGTTGCCACTTCAGTGTTCCTGCCTTTGCTCTGGAAGAAATCACTGGTGATAAAATCTGTGAGACAGCAGATAATGGTGCCAAATCACTTGACTTCTTTGATAAGCACAGAACTGGAATGTATTTTACAACAGCCAGTGTAGAGCCATGAAAGCAGAAGCAAGTATTGTTGATCCTGCTCTTCAGACGGGACTGCAGATCCAGTGGAGACATTGACTGTAAATGTGGTCTCTAATACTGACCTGGGGGTCAGAGATCATGAATTTCCAAACAAAAAGATGGCATTGTCATCCTTGGATTCACCCTGAGAAGTCAGACTAGCAGCTGGCAATGACTTGAGCCTCTGTAGGAAGCACTGCGGAACCCTGCACAGGAAGGCTGCCCACAAATCTGAGAGTCACATTCTTTACAAAGAGGCTGAAAAAATGGAGAAACTATACTGCAGAAAATTTGGAGGGAAAACTCCCCATGAGCTGCTCCAGCAGAGGTGAGAGTGGATGCAGTCGGAGCATGCTGCCTTCCAGGACAGGGACAGAGAACAGCACCAAATCCCAGCCTGAGGCCTAGGCAGGGACAGGGGACAAGAGGTGGGGTGCAGGGCCCTAGCAGCTCCCCACAACCCTCCTGGAGGCTGGCACAGCGTGTCCCCACTCTGGGGACTGTGGTTTTTGTGAGCAGCTGGGACACAGCAGGACGTCCTTGTCACAGGATCAGCCACCCAGAGAGACAGGCAGTGACTGGAGTCTGCAGAGGAAGGTGCCCAAGGGCTCTGTTCCTCTGGTGGGGGAGCAGCAGGGAGAAATGGGGTGGAAACCAAGGTGCGAGTGTCTGAGCAGCCCCTTGGTTGCTTTTGTGTGTTCAAGCCCTGTCTCCAGTTCTTTTCCAGGAAACATCCAGGACGGTCTGCAGTCCCTAAGCCCCTTTGCTCTCCCTGAATGCTCTCCCAGCTGGGAGGGACTGAGCCCAGCCTACTCTGCAATTCAGACGTGGCTGCTGGAGCCGCAGGCAGCACAGCTCCCTGCTCCACGTATCCATGGGCATCTGTGTTGCCTTTACCCAGCTCTCCCCACAGGAAGGAGCTCCAGGCCCCCACGGCCTTTGCCACCCTCCTGAGGTAGAGTGTTTGGCACATCTGCAATCCCTGCTGCCACAGAAAGGAGCTGCAGCATCATCCTACAGCAGGTGATGAGATTTGAGGTGTCTCTCCCCCTGCACTGCCAGGTTACTGCATCTCTGCATCACTCATGTGCAGAAGCATTCCCAGCATTCAGCAGAGCTCTGCCTTCATCCAGGGAGCTGGGCACACACAGGGATGGGGGGTTCAAACAAGATGCAAGCAGTTAGTCTGGCTCCTGGACACCAAGGTGCTCCTGAGCAGGCAGGGAGATATCGGGTGAGTGGTGAGAGGGTGGGACATGGAACATCAACAGCCGGAGGCAAGGATGGTGAGAAACCCCAAACCACCTCCTGTGCAACCAGAGGGAACTGAATGTGCAGAAGCACCGTCAGTTGTGCAGTAGGAGGGGTGGGAAGTTCAACTGCGAACATTTTCCAAGGGAAAATCAGGATTTGCATGTTTAAAGTGCACCACAGGGAAAATTTTGTGTTGCTAACATTCAAATTTTCTGCTGGAAAACCAGCCAGAAGCTGGGCTTCAGCTTCCTGCACATTGTGTCCCTGGAGATTGGACAGCTTGTCCTCAGGGACTTCCAGTCCTGTGGAACTGCCACATAGCAGGGGCTGGAAAGCACCTCAGAGAGACTGGTCACTGCCTGGGGATTTCCTGCACTTCTTCTCCTCAGAGGAGGCTGGAGCCTGGGCCAGGTGATGTGGTGGTGGAGATGGAGCATGTGGGGGAACATCAGCCCCCTGCAGCCCTTGGAGCCCCCACCACACTCAGCCTGGGTGTTCCTGGGAAAGCTCCCCAGTGGGATGGGGCTGCCTGCCTTCCCACAGCAGGGCTGACACCAGGAATGCCACCCTCACTCTCCAGGGACTCTGGGAGCCCTGGGACACAGCAACAATCTCCATCCAGTCCACTGCAAGGAGTGGTGGTTGGTGCCTGTGCAGCACCTGCTCAAGCAGAAATCATCCCACATTTTGAGGGGCTGGAGGGGCCAAACTCCCCAGGAAAGGGCCCACAGGAGCTTCTCCAGGTGTCTGCCTGTCCCCAGCAGAGCCCAGGTGGTGACAGGCACCACTGTTGGGCAGAGGTGCCACATCTGTGCCCTGTCAAGGGTAGAGTGAGATGTCCGGGCATTTCCAACCTCTTGAGCTGCAATGAGGCTGAAACAGGGAAAGGAAAAGGGGGTCAGTGACAAATGAGGTGCTCTGGAACTTGCAACCCTTGCAGAGACAAAACGAGGACATTGTTTTCACAGTGATGGGTGCAGAAACATGCAGGAGTTCCCATCTCTGAAAGCCACCTTTGGGAGGAGGCAGCAGACTTCTCCTTTGGGTGCATGCCCCAGCCTCCTGTCCCCTCCCAGAGCCACCACGGTGCCCAGAACATCCCTGGTATCCCAGCCCTGCACTGCCCCAGCCAGATGTGGATCTCTCCCCTTGCAGGGGATGCTGCTTGGGGCATCTCAGTGCTCAGCACCTCATCCTGCTGCTGGGACATGTTCATGTCTTTGCAAAGCTTCAGGAGCTCCAGAGGCTCTCCAGTCTGTGCAGCTCCCCCATGAATACTCCTGACCTTAGGAGGACAGAAAACTGAGAGTTGCTTTCCAATCTGCCAAATGTGGCTTTCAAAGACACCAAACATGATAAATGAAATGTGCATTGCCTTGGGAGGAGCTGAGCAAGAGAGTCAAAGCCCAGGTTGGAGCAGTGGTGACAATGTGGCATTTAAGGGCAGGAGCTGAGCACCAGACTCGGTGCAGCACTGGATGCCTCACCCCAGGAGGCTGGAGGGGGAGCCTGGTTGGGCTCCAGCATCACCAGAATAGATCATCGGTGGGTGACGGCTCAAAACCACCCAAAACATGGTAATATAGTGACAAACCTGCCCCTTGAGAGCTGTTCCCTCCTGTCATGTGTGATTGATGTTTGAGAGGAGATCAAAATCTTGTTGCTGAGAACAGAAAGAAAGATTGATTACACAAGTTCTATTATGAAACCAGCCTAAAAAAAAAAACAAGTAAAAACATGATGAGGCAGCACCAGTTTTGGAGAAAACACTGCTTTTATCTCATCACCTTCCCCAAAGGTTCCTGCAATGTACTTACAAGTCAGCACTTCTGGAAAGGACAGTCTCACACGGGGCTTCCCAGAAAGGCAAACACACAGGTGGGGCTGCCTGGTGTAAAGTGTCATGGAATCAAAGAATCACAGAATTTCCTGAGCTGGAAGGGACCCCCAGGATCAGCCAGCCCAGCCCCTGTCCCTGCCCAGACACCCCAACAACCCCACCCTGTCCATCCCTGGCAGCGCTGTCCAAACGCTCCTGGAGCTCTGGCAGCCTCGGGGCCGTGCCCATTCCCTGGGGAGCCTGGGCAGTGCCAGCACCCTCTGGGGGAAGAACCTTGCCCTGATTTCCAGCCTGAGCCTGCCCTAGCCCAGCTCCAGCCCTTCCCTCGCTCCTGTCACAGGGAGCAGAGACTGGAGCTGCCCCCGCAGTGCCCCTCGTGAGCATGACAAAGACCCCAATGAGGTCTGATCTCAGCCTCCCCTTCTCCTTGGCTGAATGAACCAAGTGACCTCAGCCACTCCTCCCTCATCAGGCTTCTCTTCCTGCCCCTTCTCCATCCTCAAAGCCCTCCTTTGGATGTTCTCTCTAGCTTAATGTCTTTTTCATATTGTGGTCTGTGTGTCTAACAGCTCAGTCCTTCAAGGCTTCATCCTCCTCATGTAATCCTGGGAATTGCTCTTCACTTCCCATTTCAGTCCCCAGGTCAAGTCCCAGCCCTGATCTAATGCAGAGATGTGCTGAAAAATCCCAGACATTTTAAGAATTTCTAGTATCAGTGAAAAACATTTCTCCTTTACTTGTTTTTCTATAGATTCAAAATGTTTTCAACATTTTGAAATGAAGGTGAATCCTCTCTGCCACAACCAGTGCTCCTGTGTGTATTGGACCTGGAGGGGGGAGCATTTCAGCTTCAGCTGCTCAGTTTTGCTAACTCAGAAGCATTCTGCAACTGGGGGTTTGTACCTGGTGAAAATTGATTGGTGTGTCACCAAAGGCACTATTCCCAACTCCAGACAGATGCTTTTGTGTTGCTGAGGTTGCTGTGTGCTGCTCTAAAGACTCTCAGTGTTTCAAAAATAGACACAGAGAGAATCACCTGCAGGAGCCACAGTTACCTCACCAACACCTTGTTATGCTCAGTTTACATAATTTACAGAATTTACAGCTGGCCCCTCCAGCTTCCTCCTTTCCTGTTTCCCAGCTGCCTTGGGACAGTCCCCTGCAGGTCATTGCCCAGCACTCCTGGGAAGTTTGGGATGAGAGGGAAATCTCTGCACTGTAGTTGATTTTCCCTGCTTGCATGGGATGAGCTTCATCTCAACCTTACAATCCTTGGGCCACCCCGGGGAGCAGGTGAGCACTGTCAGAGCCCCATCCCTGTGTGTCTGGGGAGGTCCTGCCTTGCTCACCAAGGTCCTGGTGCTCCTGTCACCACCCTCAGTACCCTCAGCACCCTGTCCTGGGCAAGTTACATCCACCTGTGTCTGCCTCTGTCTCAGACACCCAGGGCTTCTGGGCAGCCTTCACACCCCCAGGGCTGTTTGAGTCCTGTTCCCTGCCCCAACCCCGCTCTGGGGAAGCAGAGATGTCCACAGACCCCACCACTCATGCTCTGAATAACCTTTGATGCTTCCCTGGTGCTGGTGGGTGCTTCACCTGGGGATGCACCCCTGTGGGTCCCACCAGGGATGCTGAGGGTGTCCTGGCCCTCCTGCTTGCACATGTCAATGTACAAGAGGTGTGCAAGAGATTTTAAACATCCTAGGAGAAAGATGCCAAAGACATCTCAGGGAAAAGGGCAGAACAAAGAGGGTGAGTGCTCATAAAGGCTCTGGCAACCAATTCTTGGACTCCATGCCATGGAAGCTGCTGTTGCTGCTGGGTTCATGCAGCAACACCTCAGGGCTCCCCTTGTCTCCCATTAGTCCTTGTGTCTTCCCTCCTGCCTGCCTGAGCTCTGCCCGCTCATAAATTCCATCAAACTTGGAAAAGGGGTCAGATATGAGCTTAAAAGGAAAGTGTTAGACTGAGACACAGCCTGGCCAGGTAGTGGTTTAGTGACCAGCAATGGATGGGTAAAGTCACCTCCTGAATGTCAGCAATTCAGGTCTGCTCTGCTTGTGCCACTCCCGGATTCTGATTCCCCCTGCCCTTTGTGTCCCCCCTCTGCTCCCTGCAGGGTGGGGGTGTCACATCACCCCCACCTTGCACGGACCAGGTGTGCAGGTGTGAAGGTCAGATAGGACACGGCTCTGAGCAGGCTGATTCAGCTGAAGATGCTCTTGCTCATGGCAGGAGGGTTGGACTAGATGGGCTTTAAAACTCCTTCCCAACCCCAACTATTTTATGATTCTGTGTTTTTCTGCTGTTCCCAATTACATTCCTAATTATTCTTGAAGGAGGGCTATCATACCTGAAAGCTCATGCACTTTTTTCCAGCTGTATCAGCTCATCTAATAGAAATTAATATTGTTCTCTACAGTCTTTGCTTTTTTATCCCCTTAGATCATGCCTACAAAAGCATTAATGCTAATTATTCCTAACATGCATTTGTCTGGTGGAACAGTGAGCAGATGCAGGCACAGAGAAGTGGAGGCAGGCTCAGATCTCTTTCCAAGCACCAATTAACAGCCAATGCTCTCCTGTGGGTCTGGGCCATGTGCACACACTGCTGTGGGCCTGACAGACACTCTGAGGTTTGCAAGGCTTCTTCTGCAGGGTTCACAGACTCTGTGTTCCCAGCAAGTGCCCAGAACTGCCCCGTGGCCCTGGGGCTCTCTAAGTCCCCTGTGCTATATTCACTGTCATTGCTATTTGTTTGCCATAAAGGAAAGAAACTAATGAAACGGGAAAATTATAAATAAAAATTAAAATGAAAAAAATCTGTGGCTGTTAGTGCTCTGATACTCACCTGCAACATTTCTTAGAATGTCCTAGGGCAGAATACTGTCCTCCCATGTGGAGGGACATCAGACATGATACACAAGATAGAGCAAAGACCAGCCCCTCCTCTGGCTCTGGTAGCTCCAGGTAGCAAAGACTGGAGGCAAAAGGAGCACTCAGGAGTCCTGGGTGAGTTTTTTGGGCAGCCCAGCAAGGGTTTGGCCAAAGGCATGGCTTCCAGTCTTTGAGGTAGAAGTGTTCCAGTCTCCTTTATGAAGAGCAGCTCTAGAGGCAAGACCTTGGAGTAAAATCATCTTAAACTGGCAGGACTGCTCCTGGGACATGTGGCCGGGACCCCCCACACTCCTGGGGCTCTGCTCTGACCTATCCAGGGCCCTTCTGTGTTCCCACACTGCTGCTGCTCCTGCTGAGCCCACATCATCTCCCAGAGGCAGAAACACTTTTCCTGCCTCCCCCCTTTTCTCCTGAAATTCAGCTCAGCTGCAGAGGTGGGTCAGGGACAGAAGAAAATGCTGATGCTTCAGAGTGAATCCCTGTTAGCTGGAGCAGGGGAAGGTGCCTCCACTGCCCTGTCCATGCCTGCTGCCAGCAGATGTAGGAGAGCCTTCCAGAAAGGCTGAGGGACATCAGTGCCAGAGTTCTGGGAAAGGAGGGATCTCCAGGCACTGGGGTACAATATCTCATTTCTGCCAGACATCAGAAATAATCCTTCCTAGGCTTGAAGGCTGGGAAGGTTTCCAGGGGCTCCTTTTTTTGGCCCAGACCACTCCAATCAAGGGAAGTGGTTTTGGGAGGGAGACCTCACTTGTCATCCAAGTTGCTGCCTGGAAAATGTGTGCTGAGCTCAGCTCCCAAAGTTTGATGTCCCCCATTTCTCTCTACCTGAGCTTCAAGTGACAGCAGCCACTGTAACAATCAGAGCTCACCAGGAACGAACTCTGAATGCAAATGTGCATCACCTGAGCATGGAAGGGACGCCCTGGCCTTTGACTCAGTGGCACACCTGTAAACACCCCCAGGAGCTCCTGTGCACTGTGCAGCCCCTCAGGAGGAGCGCTGATTGAGGTAAGGCTGTGGTAACCATCCAGATGTGGGAGGAGCACAGCTGGCTGAAGCAGAGCCGTGCACTCCCATGGCTGTAGCCCATGTGCTGCCTGTCCCTGTTTTATCAGGTCAGTGCTCAGCTAATGTGGTGCTGCCCTGGGGCTGGGGAGGAACAGGCAGATCCCAGAACCGGGCAGGGACAGATCCCAGTGGGGCAAACCTCACGTTCCTCCAGGGAGCACCAGAAATCAGGCCCAGCAATGGAGAAAAGTAATCCAATCTGGAGCTGGGGGCTTCACCTCACCAGAAAATTCCTTTTTGCCAGAGAGTGTCACTGCTCTGGCTCCCAGCCCCTGGCTGGCCCTACCCGAGGCAGGGATTTGCTGCTGAGTTACCTGAGTTACCCCGAATGGCTCTTGGGACTCAAAAGCAAAGAGATAAAGGGCTTTTACTTCTTCCCAGGGATTCTCCCCTTCCCAGAGATTCCTGGGCTGTAGAAGCCCGTGTCTCTCCTCTGCCCCTCCGGACTTCGGGAAGGAATGGAGATTTCTCTAAATGCTCTTCTCTCTACGACAGACTTAGGGAGTCTCTCTCCCTAAGCAGGGGAAACACCCTAAACCTTTAAACATTTTTGTGAAGGAGCCTTTTATCCTGCAGCCAAAACAGGATCTAGGAGCTCCAAAACCGGGGCTGAAAACCGTAATGGTTTGGAGATGAGCGTGAGGATTTATTCTCCCTGTGCCTGGACCGAGGTGATGCCTCTCCTCATGGATGTTTCTGTGCCCCAGCAGCCTCTGTGGGACACTTCCGAGCGCTCCCGGGTGACACACGGGGTGTGACGGGCAGCTTCTGCTCCGGGATGGTTTCTAAAGCCGATTCGGCGGCCAGCACAGCCCAGGCATCTGCTTCAGCAGTGCAGGCCCAGTTTTGTGCGGTCCTTTCTGCAGTCACCGAACAGCTCCTGCCCGCAGCTGTCCCTGCTGTGCCCCCGCCGCTCTCCCTGCCCGGCTCCGGCAGCTGCCTGGTGCCATCTCGTGGTTAAATCCCTCCTCCGGAGCATCCCTGGTTCAGTCCTGCCTCCGATCTTCCCCTCGAGAGGAGCGAAACCCTCGTGGGCTGATTTTTAGCGGATTTCCCCGTGTGTTTCCCAGGCTGTGGCAGGGGACATGTCGGTACTGCCCGTCCAGAAGAGGCCGAGAGCTGAGTGCCCTTCCCGGCCCTCCTGCCCGGGGGTGCTGCTTTTACCCCTCCAGCACCTCCCGTTCCCACGGGAGAACACCTTGCTGTGTTTTGCTCCCAGGAGGGCCAGGCTGCACCCTCCTGCCCTCACCCCGGGCCAACCCTGCCTTCCAGGGCAGCTCCGAGGAGAGGATGGAAAATGCAGCAGCATTTCATGTACTGGAAAAGGTGAACATCCCCCAAATCCACGGAGAGCATCCACAGAAAGGGGAGGGCCCTGTGTGTCCCCATTAAAAATGACTTAATTAAGGGAATGTTGTCCTATAATAATTCCCCCTCCACCCCCTCCCCTGTTTCATGCAGAACCCTGATTTTCCTCCTGGGTTGCCCAGGTCCCAGTGTTCCACAGGAACTGGAATAGAGTTCCAGTGCCTTTTTCTGTATCAGATGTTAACTGGGACCGTAGTTATGTAAACAGTGGGTGTATGTGAGGAGCTTTCCTGAATCCCAACCAAAAGTTCCTTTCCAGCCTTAAAAGGAGAAAAAAATTCCCACTGAGAACCTGCTCCGTTGTGTTAATACCCCCTCTCAATTCTGACAGTCCCACACCGCCTGCACTCTGCAGACAGGGTTACAGAAGCAGATTTCTAACTCTGAGCCATCCCTTGCATCCCTCAGGGGTGGATCCCGAGGAGCTGTCGGGCTCCAGAAATGATTCTGTGCTCTGCAGTGACAGCTGACATCACATCAGTGCTGAAA
The DNA here is from genome assembly GCA_013396995.1 of Dicaeum eximium. Taxonomy (NCBI): domain Eukaryota; kingdom Metazoa; phylum Chordata; class Aves; order Passeriformes; family Dicaeidae; genus Dicaeum; species Dicaeum eximium. The sequence continues at coordinate 592,443 of VWZP01007308.1, read as the reverse complement.
TGTGTCTCATGAACAGAACAGTTTCTCAGTGGGAATTTTATTGTCCTTTTAAGGCTGGAAGGGAACTTTCTGTTGGAATTCAGGAAAGCTCCTCACACCTCCCCGCTGTTTAGAGAGGGTTTGCACTGACTGTGTAAGAGAACACCCTAAAGCTCACATGGAGCAATTACTTGATCTGGCTGCACTAATCTGCTTAAATCACCAACTCATTTACCTTGAGTTTTGCTCTGGCTTGTGCTAGTTATTGTCCTGGGAAGTTCAATTCCAGTGGATTTGGATCAATGGGACAGCAATGAAACATTCATTGATTGGAAGCACAAGTCAGTGTTTGTACTGAACAATGTTTCTCCCCAGGTGAAAGAAACATTCCATCTTTATGGGTAAGAAAAACAATTTATAGATCTTACCAAACTGCAATTTCTTTTTCTCTCTCTGTGTTATTTTCAGAAAAAAAATTATTACTGTATATTTCCCCATAGTCAGGAGCTGCATTCAAATGAAAATTTGGTTCCAAGTACTGAGCAATGATGTGTTTCACCAGAAAATGAGGGAGAATATTCTGGACATATGCAAGCACTTGCCAAGATGCATAATTTCATCTGAAATGGCTGAATTCGGAGTCCTTGCTATGCAGAGGTATTAAAAGAAGGAAACCACAGCCACCTACCCTACTCCCACCCACCCAAAGGGGTCAGGGTGATTTACAAGCTCTCTGTGCCCTTTGTTGGAGAGGGATCTTTGGGCAGCTGGGATGAGCAGCACCTCCAGCATGGGGTGTGCAGGGACCCAGAGCCAGGCAGAGCCCAGTGTGGGGCTGGAGGGGACTGGGAGGGGCTGAGCCCCAGGAGCAGCTGAGGGAGCTGGGAAGGGGCTCAGCCTGGAGAAAAGGAGGCTCAGGGGGCCCTTGTGGCTCTGCACAGCTCCTGCCAGGAGGGGACAGCCGGGGGGGTCGGGCTCTGCTCCCAGGGAACAGGGACAGGAGGAGAGGGAACGGCCTCAGGGGAGGCTCAGGTGGGACACTGGGGAAAATTTCTTCACTGAGAGAGTGATCATGGCCTGGCACAGCTGCCCAGGGCAGGCGGGGGGGGGGCGGTCCCTATCCCCAGATGAATTTAAAAGCCAGGTGGATGTGGCACCTGGAGACATGGGGCAGTGGTGCCTTGGCAGTGATGGTTGGACTCGATGGCATCAAAGGTCTGTTCCTACCTGAGTGATTCTGACATTCCCTGCCTGTGTGAGGGCACAGGAAGCCCTCTTTAAGGTTCAGTGACATTCATCCCAGCCGAAGCCCCAGGTTCTGTCACTCAGGGACCGCAGTGATGGGCTCCTCCTGCCCCCTCTGGTGTCCATCGACTGAAGGAGAAACTTCACTTCTCCCATCTTGCACCTCCCACACATCATCGTGAGGCTGAGCAGGAACGAATCGCTCTCCTTGGTGCTCGTTTCCACATTAGGAAAAAAAAAATGTAACGAAGGCAACAGCCTTCCAATCCTGTAGGAGCTGCATTTTCTGACACTGGGTAAATATAAATGCCAAAATTAATTTCTCTGGAAAAAATGAGCAGCACATGATTCTATAATGTTACAACAGAGAATGACTTGAACTTGAGAGGCAGTGATGGATCTTGCTCTCCCGTCTAGAACCAAAAGCAGCTCCTTTTAGCTCATTGAACATGGAGGAGGATCCATTAATGCAGCAGCCATTCCGTTGTTTGAAGGTCAAAGGGGCAGCAGAGCAGCCAAGCCACACAAAACTCATGCAAAATACCTGTTTGAAATAAATCTGATTGGAACAAACTCTCTGCTATGCCCTTTATAGCTGTTGTCCTTCAGCACTCTGAAAGCTGGAAAAGTGCCACCATGTGTCTGTGCCACGCAGACATCTCTCCCACAAGGACAGCTCAGGACGAGGTGACCCTTCACGCCAGCCTCAGCCTTGGAGCTGCCTCTTTTAACCAGTTCCCTCCTGCCCTCGGGGTGCTCTGCTCTGGTGCCCTGCATGGGGGGTCCTTCCCCACGTGGGCAGAGCCCAGACAGTGCCAGACCACCAGGAGTGGGTGTCTCGTGGGCAATCAGAGCTCTGAAGGAGCGAGCTGGGAGCTTCCTCCCCTCTGAGGCACATCCTCACCTGGGAGCTGTCCGGCAGCCCAGTTCAGGGCCATTTCCCCCAGTTAACTCATTCAGGGCCATTTCCCCCAGTTCACCAAGTCCTGGGCAGCGTCCCCAGTGCTGGTGGCACAGCTCTGACCCAGAACAGCCCCTGTGCTGCACACCGAGCACATGGCACTTGTTCCTCCAACACAGAGCGTCAGCTCCTCTAGTGGAGAACAGATGTTCTGGGTACTCAAAAAGAATCTGTTAATTTGCTGTAACTTATAACTGGTGCAATTTAAAAAAAGATTCCCTGAGAACTGCAGCACTCAGCGTCAGCATCTCAGCTCATCCATCACCCGAGTGCAAATGCAGTTATTTTGCTGTTAATCTTTATATCCACCATCACAGGCTGACAAATGTGCCATGGAGAGTGAGCAGCTTCTGCCTCCATCATCTCTCTGGGAATGAATCTGGGACCTGTTTTGTGGCACAAGACAGGAGGGACCTTGGCCGTGGCCCTGTGAGGAGCAGGGGCAGCCACAGGCAGGGGCTCCTCCAGGAGAGGGATGGGAGGCACCACCAGGTTTGGAAGTGGATGATCCTAGAGGTCCTTGGGAGATTTGTCTGTGCTTGGTGCTGAGCAGACACTTCTGGTGGCAAAATTCCCAGGCAAAAAGACCCTTAATCCAAATCCAAAGGCACCACCTGCCTGACTGCGCCCCGACGGAGGAGAGGGGGAGAGGGAGAAATAGAATTATTAGAAGACACAAAACCACAGGTGATGCAGCTCTGGGAGTGTGCAGAGGAGCTGTGAGAATCTGGGGGATTGATGGTTTAGTAATTTTTATTTCCTGTTTTCCAGTGCAAATGACTTCACACTGGTCTGTTCTGTCAGTATTTCACTATTAAATGTATTTTAAAACTAATCTCACTCACTGTTTGTTCTTCTTCACTGCTTTGTGGGATGTTCTTGCCAGGAGAAGGGATCCTGGAAGCAGTCCATGCTCTCCTTTCTCAGGAGCCACAGGGAACCTCCGGAGAGGAACTTGAGAGGGAGCAGGAGCTTGCAGCAGAAGCATTTCCCAACTCAGCCGCTGAGCCCGTCAGGGAGCCGAGAGCTGGGTGTTAATGGCCCTGACCAGCCTCACCTGGGGCACTGCCCCACTCCTGCAGCCTCATTTCAGCTCAGCTCTGGTCCTCAGCCCTGTCCTGAGTGGTGCTGTTTCCTTGGCTGCTCTGGGCTCTGGCCACAGCCTGAGTGCCCAGCTGGACCTGCCCTTGCCCCATCCCCACGGAGCTGCCCAGCAGCTGCTGGGCTGTGTCTGACCCTTGATACCCTCTCCAAATCCAGGCTCTGAGCTGCAGATTGGTTCCCTCAGGACCTGAGCCCTGCCCTATCTCCATGAGCTTGCCCAGGGATCTGACTCCTGCCTGAGCCCGGCCATGGCCCCTGGGCCTGCCCTGCCCATCCCACCTGGGAGCAGTGGGACCCCCTCAGCTCCCAGCACATTCCTCAGGGAACAGCAGCGCTGGCAGAGATGGGTGATGGAGAAACAGCAAGAGGCAGCTCCAGGGCAGAGCTGTTACCTGCTCTGGGTGGTCATGGGGCACTGCTGACCCAAATTCAAGGGGCACAGGGCCACCCCACCCCCAAGGCCACAAACACACGGGGGCCTTGCCACACACCTGGGGTGCTGCTCCCTGCTTCCCACTCTGGTCCCACACACAGGATCTCGGGATGAACAAACATCAGCCCCTCTGAGATGAGAGAAAACTCTGGATACCTTGAGCAGAGCCTGATTTTGGAGCTACCAGTTCCTTTAGTGATAAAGCTAAATGAGTTTTGTCCTGTTAGGGCAGAAATCAGAGAATTGGGAAATGCAGCAGGATTAGTTTAAGCCTCCTCCATTCCAATTAGCAATCTTATTTATCCTTTTAAATGGCTCCAGCAAAAGGGACAGTTGAGTGCCAGGAGCTGCTGGCATGCCAGGGATCCCATCTTCTGGGCCTGTTGGCTTTAAATTATCCACTTTACACATTCAGATTTTCAAACAAATCCTAATCTTATCTGGTAGCACCTGAGGGCATCTGATCTGTTTACTGAAACCTATGCTACAGCAAATTTCCAGCAAAGTCTCAGCCATTCTCAACACTAGATACTGATAGCTGTGTTTATCATTTTGGTTTATCTTCACACTTTACCACTATCCAAGAGTTCATCCAATGGCCAGACCCATTGTCATTCCATGTCTTTGACTTTTGCTTTTTTCCCAAGTCACAAATTCACTACAGATTCACTAGTTCTCTAGCAAAGATTTTTTTCTTGCTTTTTTTTTGTGAATGAGGGGTGGGTGCAAGGTTAGAAAATCCCAAAGGACATCAAAGCAGGTCAAAGAAAAGGATACATGGAGGGTGATGGACAACGGGATTTTCCAGGGTGAGGCCTGGCCTCATCCTTAGAACCCTGGTCTCTGTACTTGTTTCCCTTGGGACAATTCCTGCTGGTCTCTAGTTCATTTGGAGGTGGGTCCTGGAGCTCCAGAGATCATGAGCAAGTGCCCCCTCACCAGCACATCCCTGTGAGCCCCAGTCCCTGGTGCAGTCAGGCCTCTGAGCCCAGCCCTCGGTGTCCCTTGGGCTCTCACAGGCAGCTGCCAAGGCTCGTACTGGGAGGAGACCAGTGCCCACCCAGCCCCCCAAGCCCCTGCTCCCCTGGGTGAAACCAATCCCAGCTGGATCTGCTGGTACAGGTATCCCTGGGCAGGACCTGGCACTGGCTTTGAGACTGCCCAGCACAAACACCCTGGGCTGGGCTGGACCTCTTGGTGGGGTGAACTCCAACCCCAAGGGACAGCCCCAAACCAAGGGGCTCAGGGCCTTTTTGCTGCACAAAAACATCTCCCCAGACACAGGAGCAGCTCATGGCGCCGACAACTGAGTGTGGGACACAGGATGCTCTGGGAAATGCTCTGGGGGGCTCTGAGTGCCCCAGGGACACGGGATGTGGAGTTGTCCTGCTGCTGAGTTCATATGGCTGTGAACTGCCAGAGTGCAGGGATGGATGGGATATTGGGAAGGAATTGTTCCCTGTGAGGGTGGGCAGGCCCTGGCACAGGGTGCCCAGAGAAGCTGTGGCTGCCCCTGGATCCCTGGCAGTGTCCCAGGGCAGGCTGGACAGGGCTTGGAGCAGCCTGGGATAGTGAGAGGTGTCCCTGCCATGGCAGGGGTGGGACTGGATGTTCCTTCCAACCCGAACTATTCCATGGTTCTGTAGGATCCATCAGACACCACTGCTGGGATCCAGGTCACTTCCATGGATGTTTTCCCTCCTCACAACAGCACATCATCACTGAGGAGGTCCCAGTCACAAGCTTGAAATACAGAAAATATAGAAAACCCCAGACACTTTTTTTTCCCCTAAAGGTTGTTTTATTGTAAAACCATAAATACAACACTGACATGAAAATCCTCAAGCAACGGATGCTTTCTTACAGTTACAGTTTGTCTTCTGCCTTGGCATCAATTCTGAAAAGAATGTTGCAGAAACATGTCTCTAAGGTATTTCCAAATAACCGAGCCCTGGCTGGGAGCGCTCGGCCCCTTTGGAAGCTAAGTGGAACTATTCCTCCTCTCTTGTGGAATATTTCCATTCAGACAGCAACAGACTTGTAGAAACAGCAACATTTAAACACCTTGATTTTTTTTTTCTTTAATAATCCTTTTCATTTGACGTCAGTCTAAGTTTCAAACAGCACTGAATTTATTTAGCTGAAAAAAAAAACCCAAAACAAAACAAAAACAAAACAAAATCCTAAAAAGAAAAGAAAAACCTCAGAACTTGAGTTGGCCTCAAGTGTTCGCATATCACAATGAAAATCAGCAACTCAACCCCGTGCAATATTGCTCTCTAGTGAGTCATTTGATCCACACCAACAATACATGAGACTTCAAACAGGTTTTGTTTTGTTTATTAACACAGCAAGTGTGACATTAGATAACCTTTTAAATACAGTACATGGTACAGCGTGGGGCCAGCTGCCCACACGTTTCCCGTTATGAAGACAAAGCCAGCGGTGGCGGTTTATAAAAATATTGTGTTGCTACAAAAGTATAAATTAATGCTACCGGTATTAAGAAATATTAAACACATAAAACTTATAAGGATTAAGAAAAATATTCATTAATACCTGTAGAAAACTCTGGCCTAAAAAAGATATTTTTTGTATATTTTTTGTATATTTTTTTTGTATTTTTTAAGATGACATGGTCGCACTCGCAGCGCGGGTGCTCTGTGGTATTGCCTAGAACATCTGCATCTACAGAAAGGAAGGAAATGCACATGAGTTACTGAGGGCAGGGAGGGCCAGGAGGGGCAGGAGAACATTAAATCCTTTGCTTGATGAAACAAGAATTCAGCTCCCAGAAGGAGGTTTGGGAAATGGAACGTACGAGCGGGGAACAGCTTCTCTTTTCAGACTGGCTGCAAACAAGGATCTCCTGATGTCTGCTTGTCACCACGACACTGTCTGGCCACAGCGTGGACCACAATCCTCACAGCCTGGGCAGAGTGTTCACCCCACTGACAGCCTGGGCTGTTACCTGCCACCACTGTGCAGGTCATCCACTACCAGCTTTCCTTCAAAGAAGTCAAAAAAGGGGAGTGTTAAAGTACCAGTAAGTTTCAAGGGACCATGGAAAACAGATCCTAAAACTCTTGTTCCTTCCAGAACACATCTCCTCCTTGAGGGGGAAGATCCTTCAACACAGCAAGGGGAAAAGTTATCCCTTATTCCACCCCCCAGCCCATTCGAAAAAACAATCCTAGCCAATCCACAGACACTGCAGAGACTGCCATGAGAACCCCTGGGAAGTGAGAACAAGGATTCAAGGCCAGTGAGGCTGGAAGTGACTTTTTAAGGAACTTTGGTTGTAAAAAGCAAGGGTTGGACGTGTCTGTGCTCATCAACTCCAGCCTACAATATTCCAATTATTAAGGCTGAGCTGCTTATCTTCATCCCACTGTTAGGGATGCTACAGAAAATCCTGCCAGTCATCCATCATTCCTTGTTTCAGGAGCCAAAAATTCCAACTCAGCTGCCTACAGATGAGGAACCCCTCAGGGTCTATGCATACAACGTTGTCTATGCGAGCAAAACTCTCCTGTCGAGTTACAAACAAAGGACTCTCAACAAGAAAAAACTTCAACTAAGCAGCCAAACTAAACCTGAAATTAAACAGAAATCCCACAAGCATTCAATAGATAAAATTAAATTTCAGGGCAACCCACTCTCATTGGTTCACCATTTCTGGCCTAGCGTAAGCAGACTGTCCCGAGGCCTGTCCCACATGGAGCTCAGCTGGGCCTCAGGGTTTGCTCAGGGACACTTCCAGAAGCCCCAGGGAGGTGACAGAGATGTGAGGGGACAGGTCCCACACAGGGGAACAGGGAGTTCTTATTGCTACAGAGTGACAGCATGAGGTCTGACATGGGGCATGGGGCTCAGCTGATGGTTCTGGGCATTCCCAAGGGATCCCACGGATCTCAGCAGAAGCAACAAGACATTGAACACTCTCTCCTGTGTTGATCTGACAGGACATTTGCTCCTCGACTGGCGGCTTCCCCTCTGCCACCTCCCTCCCTGATGGAACCCAGCTGATCGATGTATTGAGAACTGGCAAGGGCTTGGTGCTGGTGATGAGTGGGAGGATGGGGAGGAAAAGGCTCAGTGAACCCTCCTGGAGGGGTCTGGGCAGGAACCTGGCACTTCCCACCCCTACACCCAGTTCCTTTTTCTTGGCAAGGTCTAGCCATGTGTTTCATGGAGTGAGCTCTACTTAGCAGCCTTGTCTTCAGTGACAGGGCTCAAAACACATTCTCCTCACAGACTCCTCCCAGAGGAACAGAGTTCTCCTCCCTGAAGAGATTTCCCAGAATCTGCCTTTAGTACCTTTTTTATTTCTCTCCCATTATTCCTAATTACTCCATAGGGAACAGCTTGTCCCTTTCTGTGTGAATGCTCACAGAAGCTCCTGCCTCTCCCTCAGCCAAGGGGTGCAATCAGAGATCCAAGCCTTTCCTCAGCACAAAGCAGCACTCCCAGCCTTGGAGCACCTTCCTGGCTGCTCTTTTAATGTCGTTTGATTCATCAGTAACACGGTGCTGCCTAGAAATGCCCAGGGCACTGTGGGAGCAGCAGTAGGTTCCAGTCCCCTGTCCTGTGCTCACCACGGCCAGAGGGGAACTGGCCCCTCTGAGCAGACTCAGCCACCAACACAAACATTTTTGGTAATTCCTTCCCATGCTAAACCTCCTGGGTTATTGCAGAGAGTTGGAGAAAAAAACACCCAACCCACCTGAGCCATCTCACTGAACACTCCAATGGCACCATTTAGAGCTCAAGTCATTTCCAGAAGTGTCTCCCCTCTATTTCAGTCATTCCCAAGTTTTTTGAGCATCTGCTGCAAATTCATTTGCAAAATTCACATAAGGGTCATGACTCCCTGAGCTGCTGCTGGACATCATCTCTGCCCAGCAAGCACAGATAAACCAGTGCAGGTGGATGCTTAAACCAGTTCAGCTCCAAGTTGAACTGGTTTAACCAGCAATGAACGAACAACTGAGTTAGACAAAACCTGAGCCCACAGTCAGCTTTCACAGAAAGTTTTGCAGATTGCACCAGTTCAAACCCACCCAAAAGAGTTTCCTTAGCACAGACAGAGAGCTTGGACAGAAAGGGAAGCTCACCCACATCTCAACTCGACCCAGGTGCAAGACACCAAGTCCATCCTGCAAGCCAAACACAACCACTGCCTACTGAGAGAAACAGGAGACAGCTCCTCCCTGACCTTCTGGCTGCTGTATCCAAACAGAAACAACTCTCTGAAGAGCTCTGCCTCTATCCCACTCCCTTCAGTAACCAAGGATGTTCCGACAGGCCCTTCCCTCTTGGAGTTCACCTGGCGGTGCTTATTCTCCACCTGAAGGTCAGAACGCTCCCAAAGCAAACTGTGAAGCCAGGAAGAGAAGTCTGCAAGGTCAGGCACAGTCAGCAGCAGGAACAGGTGGATGCCTGGAGGCCACACACCATTCCTGCATCCTGACACATTTCACCAGGGAGATTAAAGGAAACCAACAAGCAGAAGGCAAATTCCCAACATGATCCACCAGAGGATGATCCCAGTTCTGAGGACTTCTCCTCCCAGCTCAAAGGGAGCAGAACCTCACAACAGCCCTGGCCAAACTCAGAGCCTCTCCTGTGCAGTCTCCCACCCCAGGACCAGCAGAGCTCCCTACAACACCCCGGCTGCTCTGCATCTCCAGGGCAGCACAGAGCAGGAACAGAGCAGCTTGGGTTGGAGCAACCTGGCAAATAAGACCTTCCAAATTTCAGACCTTGGTAAAGTATTTTTGCTCCCTAGAATGTGAATTCAAGCCTTGAAGAAGGAAGTAAGAAGAGGAGCAAAAGCCTGGCATTTAAGGCAAATGCATGTGCTACAGATGTGCTTCTCTGTTTTTACTGAGGCCTAAGTGACCCAGAGAGAGCCTGGAGCAGACCCAGCACAAACAGCTCCACTGAGCTGGGCACCCTACAACCATATGCAGGAGTCAGGAAAAGCTGCACCTTCCTCCAGTCTCTGGAGAAGGGGCTGCCCAAGCACCACTTCAGAGAATGCTCCATTTTAGGCCTTTAGGTTTTCTCTTGCTTTTCCAGCTGTTGAGTTTTTAAGTCTTTGGGAGAATCTCATCTGCCTGACATCACTGCTTAACACCCATCATTAGTGCAACTACAACCAAAGTTGCCTCAGAGGGGCAGTTTTTGGGATGGGGGAGAGGGCCAGTCCATCCCTCTCTTTGGTTAGCACCACAAGAAAAGCGCAGCTCTGGTGCCAAACCCACAGTGTGAGATGGGAAAGGGGAGGTGGGATGGGAGGTAGGGTAGCTGTGGCCTTCCAGCATGCATGCCCTCAGTCTGTACCACAGTCCTGCTCACTGATGGGCACAAATCTCTGCAGTTTGCCCCATTCTCAGTTCCAGGGATTTAAAGCTGTGCTAACTCTGTCTTGCCTACTTCCCACCCTCGATGCCTCACACAGACAACAAGAGCCTGAGTTTGCAAATTCCACAGAAATCATCTAGGTGTCCCTTAGCAAAGGAGGGATGGGGGTTGGAGCTGTCTTTCCAAAGGAATGCAAGAGCTTTGCATGTTCTCCTGAGCACCAAAGAGCTCTCAGGGTCTCAGGTGAGCCACACAGAAAGGTGTAATGTGCCATTAGGAGAAGGAGCTGCAAATCTTGATCCCTGTGCCATCAGCTGAGCTGTGTGGTACCTCTGTGCCCACAGCTAATCCTTTTCGGGGACATGCACCAGCCAAGTTTTCCTGCTGTCAGGTACCAGTGGGCCCAGCACGCACCTCACTCACTCAGGGTTCATTTTTGTGTGTCACAGGTTTCTCCTGCCCTGCAAACTGCTGTGCTACCACAGGCCCAGCTGGTGGCTGGGCATGCAGGATTCGTACAGGAGAAAACAAAACCAGCAAGAAGGAAATCTGGCCCTACAAGAACCCCTCCATCAGCCACTGACAGGGGAATCAGGAATCCAAGAGCCTCTGCCTTGGCAGCTCCTGTTCATGTGGCAGGCCGTGTGCTTTAGGCAAAAACTTAACATTTTAGGAGACAATGGTTTTGGTCTGATGGCAGTAACAGTGCTGAGAGGTCAACCCAAACACCAGCCTCAAGGCAATGGAAGGCTGAAAGGGCTGGAAAGGGCAAGACAGCTGGTGCCAAGGTCTGTCCTCGTGAGCCTGGCGTGGGAAAGGGTCCAGCGTGCAAACTGTGCCCCTGAGTCCTGTGGCAGTGCAGGTATCAGGGAGTGCCTGTGAGGTTCAAGGCATCTGCACACAAAGCCTGAGAGATTGGGTTTTCTATTTCTCATGTCTTGGAACTTGCAACTTGTCTTACAGCCAGAGCTGAGCAGATGGCACCCTGGTTTAACAACTGGTCAGCAGCAGCACTTCAGAGAGGGTCTCCAGTTTCACCCTGCACTGCCAGCCAGCAGCAGACTCCCCGTGCTGCCAAAGGGCTCCAGCCTGCTCTCAGCAGGGCCAGTCCCTCCTCCCAACCCTTCCACACCACTGGAACCGCAGCTCCAGAGCTCCTGGAAGCAGGAGAGACTGCTGAAAAAAGAAGAATTTGCTTCAGTTTTCCTCCAGGACACAAGTCCCAGTGGTGAAAAATGCACAGTTTGGCACCAGAGGTTGAGAATTGTCCAAGAGGCATCAAACCCAGGAGCTGTGCCTGCAGGAGCTCTGGCCAGAGGACAGCAGAGTGACTGAGATGATTTGGGGTTATGGGGATCTCTAATTGCATTTGGGGTGAGCCAGTTACGTGTGAAAGTTTCGGGGCCCGTGGCCTTCCTGGCCAGAACAGGTCAGCAACAGAACAAGTAGTGTAATGCACTGTAGGTATCAAAAAGACATTCGTGCCACTAGAGGAAACCATTCCAAACAAAAAGGGGAAGATATTCTTTGCATTCAATCAGGAGCACATACATTCAGAAGGATCTTTGAGCCCATGCACTTCTCTAAACTTCCTTCAAACCCCAGTTTGACGAAACTGGTGAGCTTTGTTCCCCTGAAAAATCATACACCTTGGTTTGTCCTTGGCCTTGGGAAGGGTGGTTTGTCTGTCATTGAGACACTTTTTAACAAAAAACTTCAGGTACAAGGGTTCTCTGGCAGACCTGGCAAGCTCACTGGTGGCCCACAGCCACCTGTGCTGTCACCATTTGCTTTTCCTGGTTTCTAGGGTTTGCCACATAAACAGCTGCTGTGGTTCCCATAAGAATAATATTTAATTACAAATGAGCTTCTCTAGAAGAAGTTTGAGAACACCTGATGTACAAAATGCACAGAAAAGCTAATTAACACCGGGAGTTCAGAAAAGAAGTTCTGCTGTAAAAACTATAAAGCCAAGAAATATAATAACTACTGACAGTTTTTGCCATGAACCATTTCTCTTAGTTTGAAATCAAACTTATAATCACCTGCTGCCATGTTAAACTCAAAACTGGGAGTAGAGACAGAAGAGTAACTTTTTGTTTTTGGAAAAAAAAATATATATGGAAAGGGTAAAAATAAAATTAAAAATCAAAAACCTTAAAGCCTCCCTTCCTGATTTCTAAAGATACCGGTGTTGATGGAACACAGCTGCCCTGATTCATGCACCATGCCAAGAAGGCTGCAGCCAAGTGCCCTCAAGGTGTACAGTTATTCAAAGGAGCAAAGTCCAGTGCAGAACTGGTCTGGTCAATGGAGTCTGATTATCCATGGCAAGATGGCCCAGGGGACAAGAGGAAAGGTGGGGTGGAGGAGAAATAAAAGAAACTTCAAGTTACTTTAGATCTCAGCTGCCTGAAGACTTTAGAACATCAGCCTCCCATTCATCTGCCCACTTGAAAACATTAGAAAGTCTGTCAAGTCCACACACTATCTACGGAAAGGAGCACGTTCCTGGCAGAGGGCTGTCTCTCTCCCGTGCTCAGCTTTCCTTTCAAACTTAATTTTATATATATTTATATTTTTATATATATATAAAAAAGCACTTGGTTTCCAGGGGCATTCATAATGAGGTCCACAGTGTTTAGAACTTAAATTTCTTTTTCTTTGTTTGGAACAGTGTTTTAAAGTTTTGTTTTAATTAAAAGAAAGTCTTAAAGCATGTTGGACTTCAAAAACATGAGTTTGTTCATGTCTTCTGGACTGAGTAGCCGCCTCCTTTTGATCAAGAGTGCCTGCTCACACATATTTACACATTCGCTCCTGGCACCCACAGCAGGCACTGCTAAGAGCCAAAAGGCCAGCTTGGCTAGTTTCGTATGCTTTTGGGTAACACACGACCAGTACTGAAACAGGTCAGGGGTGGCCTGGAAGAGAGGTTCTTGCAAATAATCATAGACTTCATTTTTCCCAAACCAATCTTCTTCCTGAGCTGCTGTGGCCTCCCCTGCCGCACGAGGCTTCTTGGTTGAAGGTTCAAATTCTGCTTCTTCTGCCCAGGACTCTTTCACCTCATTGATCAGCTCACAGACCTTGCCAATGATCTCTTCGTGCTGGTAGGGTGGCACGGGCCGCAGCTTCTGCTGAGGGTCCAAGATCATGGCTACCTTGTGTGCCGAGTGAACTTTGAAGTTCTCCTTCAGCGCCTCCAAGAAGAGGTGACAGAGTTTGCTGACCACGCCAGCATCGTTGGCTTTGGAAGTGAACAGTTTCTCCAGTTTGACGTAGGTGGGCAGCACCAGCTGCAGCGTGGGCCGGCTCTCATTGCTCAGCTCGATCACGGCCTGTTTCACCGGCGCCAGGATGGCTGCCAGGTTGCTGAGCAGGTGTTTGTTCAGGTTTTGGATGAGGTTCATCTTCTTGGCCCTGCTGTAGAACTCGCAGATCTGCTCGTAGCGCTCGTGGACGAGCAGCAGGGAGTCGGTGACCGAGTTCCAGCAGGGCGGCGGGGAGGTCTCTTCCAGGGAGCCAAAGGTCTCCTTTGAGAGGCCCGTGGATCCTGCCAGGTCTTCACAGACATTCAGGAGCTCGATCACCTCGTGCATGTTGCGAGCCTGTAGTGTTCTCTTGTTGAGCACGCTCTGCACCACCGAGTTCAAGGCACAGGCCGAGCAGCGCAGGCACATGCCCGCCTTGGAGAATGCCGAGGAGTTGACCTTGCAGTCTGTCACGTACACCGTCCTGATCTCCGACATCACAAACTCCGACAGCACATTCTGCACCCAGTGGTGGATAAAATCACCATTGTCTCGAATGTCCACGCCCTTAATGCCCAGGACGTAGCTCTTGATGTGGTTGCCTTCCACCTGGTAGGCGGTGAGGATGTAGCAGGAGTCGGGGCCGACGCTCTGCGAGTGGCAGGTGACCCCGATGCCGAGGCAGGCGTTGCTGCCCAGGGCGCAGGTAACTTTCACCTTCACCTGGTTGTACATGCGAGGCAGGTGCTTCAGAGCCAGGGTGTTGAAGTTGCCCAGGATCTCGGTGACGGAGAAGGCACCGTAGCGAGCCCCGCTATCCACCAGTGTCTGCGCCAGCTTGATGAACTCCTTGCCGCTGACCACGCTGAGCGCGCCCAGGTCGGTGCACATCACCCGCAGCAGCCTCTCTGCGATGTTCTGCCGCTCCTTCTCCGGGATCACGCTGTTCCCCAGCGAGCCGCTCGCTGACGCTGCAGGGAAACACAAGCGGGCACAGAAAGGACCAGATCAGCGGCACTGCAGCAGGAGACAGCAGGGGGCAAGGCACAGAAACAATTCTCGGAGACCCTCAAAGAGGTGGAACGTGCCCAGATGATGGAAGAGACAATCCCAACCTTGGATTTGTTCCCCCAAGGTTTCTGGGACGAGGAATCTCCAGAGACAGGCCCTGCTCTTGCTCAGAGCAGCAAGGAGCAGATCTGCATCCTGTCCCTGGTGTGGGGATAGTCACAACTCATCCCAGATGGAAAAATGGACATCAAATCACAGATTCTCAGACTGATTTGGATTGGAAGGGACATTAAAACCCATCCAGTGCCACCCCTGCCACAGGTAGGGACACCTTCCACTGTCCCATGGTGCTCCAAGCCCTGTTCAACCTAGCCTTGGACAATTCCAAGGATCCAGGGACAGCACAGCTGCTCTGGGCACCCTGTGCCTATGTCACACCACAATGACAGGATTAGTTTTTTAACTCCAGGCCAAGAAGTTTGACCTTGGATCAGAAGTTACCTTCTTCCAGGAGTTACCAAATGCATCTTCCTCACAAACCTTTCCAACCACCCCAGGGTTCTTTGTTGCACTCCTGTAGTGGGAAGGGGTGCTCTTCTCTGCCAGGTAGGACATGAATTAAGGTGAAATCAAATACAGTTTGGTGAGGACAAGGCCTTGTGCAGTGTCCATCACTGCTGCACTCCTGAGGCACCTGTTGGACAGGGAAAAAGTGAGAAGCTGCTACGTACTGTTGTTGGCGTTATTTCTTTGGAGCTGTGGTTTCCACTTTTCTTCAACCACGGGGAGAGGTGACCTGGGCTGCTGGCTGGAGGCAATGTTGTTCTCATTGTCAGCTGCAAGGTAAGAGACAGGGAGGGGTTAAAAGCACAAAATAATGCTTAAAGCACAAAGAACCAAAAACTACTCAACTGCTCAGCATTTATGTAGGGTTCCCTTAACTAAGGGGACAACAACCTACCACGCTCTCTGTGGCTTTTAGGCAGATTTCAGTGAGCTGGCACAGCACCCTCAGGACCTTGAAACTGTCTTTGGACTCACAATCTATCACTTCCCAAATTGGCTGAAATGTGCCACACGTCTTTCTGTGCACCAGGGACATTGATGCCATCATCACCCTGAGGAATGTCTCCTCAGGAGCTGAAGCTGCACATTGTGAGGGATGGAAGCTCAGCCTGACTTGGGCCATTCATTTGCTTCTGAAATGAGCTGAACAGACACTGATCCTTCTGTTCCCTCCCTGCCTCTTCCTGCACTGCAGGTGGCTGTCCTGTTCTCTCTGGGAAGCACTTGGGTTTTCAAGCTGGGCTCAGCTCCTCTGGATCTAAGAGTCTCATTGCAATCTTCAGGTCTGGTTTCTTCCCTGTGAAGAGCAAGGGTCCATCTCCTCTGGGGCTCTCACTGCTGCCTCAGGCTGCAAACACAAAGCCAAAGTTTCTGGATGTGGACCAATGACCATCCCACCCTGAGGCTGCAGACACCAAGTGCCCCCAAAGTCTTTGTGTTTGTGCTCCCATTTCAATGTATGCAACTGGACTAAACATTTTGGTTGCCAGTCTGATGGGATCTTACAAGAAAATGCAAGCAAGATCAGTAAAGTCTGTATTGTATCCATGTTTTCCTCTACTGTGCCCCAAGAATTTCTCCCCACCCTCCAGAAGAAATTTTCTAGTTCTTAGTATGCTTCAGTAAGAAATGGTGCTGTGAAACAGGCTGTGAAGGAACAGTGCACAATGAAATGGGCTGGAAGATGAAGCAGAAAGATGGAGAGACTGATGACCAGGCTGAGCAGAAGGACGGAAATAAAACCAAGGAAAGCAGAACAGGCCATTTGCTCATCACAGCTGCACTCTTAGCACCTAGTTCTGGACACCTATCAGACACACCTCTCTTTGAGGTCACCCATTAGGGCTCCTTTTACACTCAGGGATGCCACTCATTCACCCAGGCAGAACTGGATCCTCTAGCAGAGTGAGAACCACCGTGGCCTGAGCTCACCTGGAGTCACTGACCCCCCAGTGATTTTACAGGGAGAGCAGACTGCCCAGCTCAGGTGGCAGCCACTTCAGCCTGGGGACACCAGCACAGAGTGCAGTGACCCTGCCCTGTGCTCTGGACAGAGAAGCATGAGTTGGAGCGGTGCCTTGAGGCACCCACAGCTCTGCCAGGCTGCTCTGGGGGGCCAGCAGGACACACAGGACAGGGCAGAGCTGCTCTCCTGCATGTGTGCCAGCAGCTTGGGAGAGCAGGGGGAGCAGCAGGGGTGTGATGGAGCTCCAGTGTTCTCCTCCTTACAAGCCCTATCCAGTGTGAGCAGCTCTGCCCTTCACTGCCAGGCACTCCAGACCGGCCCATCAACAGGCACAGGCTGCTCAGTCACCTGTGGGCACTGCACTGGCACAGGCTGGGGCAATACCTCAGAGTAACCCAGGACACAACAGGACACAACCCAGGACAGCCTTTGGCACTGCCTGAGTCCTGTGTGTGCCTGGCCATGGCCATGGACCCCTGGCCATGCTGGGTACCCAGGAGTGCTGCCATTCTCAGGCTGCAGCCACAGGTTGGCCTTTGCAGGTGTGCAGAGATGTGAAGAGCACGAGGTGCCTCAGAGAGCAGCAGTGACCAGGTGTGACACATCACCTTTCCCCCAGCATCTGCCAGACTAATTGCCCTTGAGCCAATGTCACCAGTGTCCTCAACTCCACACATCTGTGGGTGGGCAAAGGAAAATGCTGGATGTTGCCTATTAACTTTGCTCATGGTTCAGGCCCTCCTTGTCTTGGTGAGGGATGGGTAGGGGGAGAAACCCTCTGTATTTCCTCACCATAACTCTTTTATCTATTTCATAATACTAGGAGATTTATTATATACAAACATCTGCTGGCATTCAGTGTGGCATTAATGAGATTTGTACATTTCAGCCTCACCTTCCTTATCAGGCAGTCTGTGAACTACACAGATCATCATTCTTAATTTTTCTTCATGCCTCCAATCCTTTAATCCAGGTTCAGCCTAGTCCTCCTTTTGTTTTTTTAGGCCTAGATTGAAGGAAGGGCATTATATGGCAGCACTCGACCTGAACAAAGTACTCTAAAGGGAGTAAAAGCTGTATATTGTTCAGTGTAATTACAGAACAAATTCCTCTGCCTGGCGTTCTGCTGTTCTATTTCTGCCTTTCAGCACCCAATTTACATTCTAATTGCTTCTTCTCAATGTGTAGCTGCTTTATGAAGCTATAATCTCTCCTTATTACCTTCCAGCCTCTAGGCTCAGCCCTCTGAATGACTCAAGACCCTGTATGTCCCTGATTTTGCTTCTGGAGGCCAGCAGCAGGTTCCCTGGCTTCTGTTCCCCGTGAGAAGGGTCCAGGGGAGGCAGCACAGCCACTGGAAGAGATCAGCCCTTTGCATTAGACAGAACAAACCAAACTGGGCTGCTGAATGCATGAACCGAGGGAACATTTGACCCATACTGGCTTCTTGGCTCTCTGCATCCCCGTAATGAAACATTCCCTGACCAGGGACAAACCACTGCCATGCCTGTGTCCCCAGTCCATGCATCCTGTGCCACCAGTTCTGCTGACCACTGCAAGGTCCCTGCACTCCCAGGCTGCAGAGATTTTGGGGCACTGCTGTTTCTTGGCTATGGAAATCCCAGAATCACAGACTTGTTTAGCTTGGAAAAGACATCTAAGATCATCCAGTCCAACCATAAGCCCAGCCCAGCATCACATTCACCACTGAGCCATATCCCCAAGTGCCACATCCATGTGTTCTTTGAGCACTTCCAGGGATAGTGACTCCACCCCTGCTCTGGGCTCAGGGTGCTTGAGAACCCCTCTAATCTAAACCTCCCCTGGAACAACTCGAGGCCATTTCCTCTGGCCCTTCTCAGTTGTTCCCTGGGAAAAGAGACCGACCCCCACCTCAGTACAACCTCCTGTCAGCCTAAAGGCAATAAAGTGCTGCCAGGGCAGCTGCAGGCCCTGTGTGCCTTCAGTGCTGTCTGCTGACACAAAACACCCAGAGCTGGACACCCACCAACACTGGCCGCAGTTTTCCCGCCTCTGTTTTGGTTTTGCTCTCATCCCACAGCAGCACACGCCACCTGCTCGCCCCAGCTGCACATGGGGAGGAAGGGGAGAGGTGGGAGCACAGGGCTGCTGAGCACCACACCCAGAGAGGCCACAGGAGGGGACAGTGGCTTACACAGGGCACAGCCTTGGTGGTGCCTGCAGAAAGCAGCTAAAGAAGACACGGACACCCTCGCTGTCATTTTACCAGTGAGACTTCAGGAGGAGGCAGCCAGGCAGAGGATGGGACTTGCAAACATAGCAGGGAGCAATGAGAAAACAGAGTTTACCAATAGTAATCCTGAGCTGGGCAAAGGGGATTTACCCATTCACAGAGCTCTGACATGACAGGAGCCTAATTACAGATACTGCTCCCTCCGCCCTGTTCCGTGGCCAGAGTAACCCAGGTGAACAACCACTGGACCACAGACTGATTTGGGTTGGAAGGGATCTCAAAGCCCATCCAGTGCCACCCCTGCCATGGCCAGGGACACTTTCCACTATCCCAGGCTGCTCCAGGCCCTGTCCAACCTGGTCTTGGACACTTCCAGGGATCAAGGGGCAGCCACAGCTGCTCTGGGCGCCCTGTGCCAGGGCCTCCCCACCCTCCCAGGGAGCCCTCAGCACCACCTCCATGGGTCATTTGTAAAGAAGAAACAAGGAGGAAGCTGCAGGTAGCACTAGCTTAAAACTTGCAACAGCTCAACCCCGCCAGTGAGCTGCCCTTGTTCCCTCAGCTCCCGTGCCCAGTGTCACCCAGAGCTGTAACTCAAAATCTGCATTTCAGTACCAGAGCCCAGAGCAAGAACAGGATGGCGAGGACACAGCATGGAGGCAGCAGAAACTGCCACGGACAACCAGCGAGGACAGACTCAAGGCCAGGGAGTGAGGGCATCCCTGCCCTAAGCAGACCTCCACTGCTCCTTGGGGTAACACAGAGTCCCATTATCCACAGGAACCCCAGTGCTCTAACAGAAACACAAACTCACAACTTCTGCTAACAAAGCACTCCCAAAGTCCTTCGTAACATTACACAGATGATAAATAAAGTAGCTGCTGAACAACACACACAAAACCTGCACTAAGATTTGCCAGCAGGAATTGAAATAGAATAGAGGAACCGCATGGATGAAGAACTCAAGTGACACTATTAAAATGATGTCTAAAACTAAAATAGAGAGCAACATAAGAACTTTAACATTATTACAGAAAGGAAAAGAATCTTTTCCTCAAGCCTCTTGTCCTCCCATGCCACTTTCCTCAGGGCCTGCACTGCATCTGCATCTCAAAAGAGCAGCTATCTGTTGGAGAACACAGGTCTGTCAAAGAGAATTTAATTGTTCTTAAAACTGTGTTAGTGCACTTGAATTTTTATTCAAGAGGGAAAAAAAAAAGAAAAATTTGTCAATATAAAATTAATTCTGTTTCTACATTTTTTAATATATTGAGTGCTGTCTTTGAAACAGGCTTGGCTTTGAAATTTTAAGATCATCACTTATGTATCAAGACAGGAAACAAAAACAGTGACTTAGAAACAAAGCACTGGAATGACTCTTAAGAATTCTCATTTGAAGGTAGCTGAGAGCAAACTGAACACAGCTGCTGAAATAGCAAATTCTTCTTCCGAGAACAGATTTCAGTCCTTTGCAGAACTCCAGGAGACACAGGCACAGGACAGGACTTGTCTGGGCAAAGGCTCTGCTGACCTGCAAATGTTTATGGTTTGTTTCCTTCCATGAGAGCCACCCCTTTGGCACGAGGGGGGATTTAACCTGCTGTAGGAGCTTATGCAATAAGGATTCTCTGGATAGCTCTGGATAAAGGCAATGAGCAGTGTGATGGACTCTGAGCAAGCATGCCACATTCCCTCTCTCCCTACGGAAAGGAACAATATTTACAATATACCCTGAGCCTGTGTGCTCCAGCCTTTGAGGGATGACTGTGTTTGTTGTAGGTGAAATGACTGGGGCTGTGGGAATGGGGAGCACTGAGAACCCTACGGACACACATTGGGGTCAGCACCAGGCAGCAGCACAGAATTTAATTCTCTGCTTGCAGCGAGTCAAAGTGCCCAGCTTACCTGCGTGGGACTGCATGTGCTCCAGGAGATTGTTATAAAACTGGAACTGGATTCCACAAGCTCCACAGGTGTAAGGCTCTGTTTGGGAGAAATCAGTTCAGAAGAATTACACAGAGTCTGCAGGGAAGCAGCACAGGTGCATACCTCAGTGTGTAAGCTGTGGGCACAGCGGCTCCGCAGGGAGCGAGGACGGGCCCGGGCACGGCTCTGCCCCCAGGCTGGGCTGGGCTGGGCACCTCCTCCTGCTGCACTTCATTGCCAGGGCACAGGCAGAGCACTACAGGGAAGCACCTGCTGCTGTGTGTGGGCATCTCAAGGATCTCTCCCTTCCCTGGGAAGCTGCCCACTGGCCAGGGTCTGCTCACCCAGGTTGCTGTAGCTTGCCTTGAGCCATATCCCTGCCATTTTTGTGCCTGTGAGTAAAGCCTGGTGGATTCATCTTCCATCCAGTTCTGTAAAATTCCAGTGTCTGCTGCCTTTCCTGAGTGAGACAAGGAGCACTGCGTTGTGACAAATGCTGTAGTTAGAGGCTGGGGGTGGATCAGTGCCATGGGGGAACTCAGCTGAGGCTTTGTGGACATCACCAAGTGCTTTGAGACCAGGGACTGGTGGGTGTCACGGGGCTGGGTGGCAGCAGGATGGCAGGGAAGCAGAGGTGGAGGGCAGGAAGCACAGGAACCAGGGCTGTGCCTGAAGGCTGAGAGCAGAGCAGGAGAGCCATGTGCCAGAGCAATATGGATGAGCTGGAGTGAGGAAAGAGCTGGGTGCAGAGCTCCCTTGTGAGCGGAAAGATACATTTAGCCCTGTTCTATGTTGAAAGTGCATTTCTTCCACTAAAAAGAAATGTTTTTAGTTGCCTGTTTGAACAGTATCAGTAGAGTGCATTGGTTGGCAGATGTGATCACTAACTACAGTGCTGAAACATGGGAACACTGCAGTTTGCCTCTGTCCCTGCAGCCACACCAGCACTGCCACCTCTCACTGGCGCATTTTGTCCTCGAGCAGCAGAATGGACAAACATGTGGCATATGAACAATTCTGGATACAAATGCCTGGCACACACACTGAGCAGGGTCTATAGCTACAATATTTCAGAAGTCTGGATCTAAGTTCAAAGGGGAAAACACATTCTGTATCAATGAATAAGCAGAAGCACCAGCACCCAGGATAGAAGAACCAAAACCCAGGGAAGCACAAGGCAGCCTATACTCTGTGAGAAGTCTATCTCAGAGAGCAAACCCCAGAATACACCTCAAGGCTACAGGAATCCGGGAGGAAAAAGGGAGCATGAGCAAGTCCGTATAAGCTGTACTTTTATGCTGAGAGGTTAAACCTTTCCCACAGAACCTACAGCCTCTGGAATGATGAAGCCAGCTCTGTCGGGAGTTGTGCTCAATGCTTTAACTCACTGTGTCTGCTTGTGATACTGATCCTGGGCTTTGCTGCAGCATGGAAGTTTGGAAATTCTGTACTTAAGTAACTGTGCTTGTGGAAAAAAGAGAAGACTGGGACAGCTGAGTGGCACACAGGGATTTTAGTCCTTGGGAATTAACAGGGACTGGCTGTGTCTGCTGAAATCATCAGCAGTGGGGTAGTTGTGGTACAATGCCACAAGAGGTACAAGGCAATCTAATAGTTTAGACTTATTTTTAATTGTCAGAGGAGATGGTTTGTGGGTACAAACCATCCCTCTTGGGCTCATATTTCAATGCCAATGACCTGTGTTACAGACACACCTGTGCCTCTGCTGCTCATGGATCCCAGACTACTCAGATGGGAACATTTCAAACTGAGGGGCCTGACTGCCCCTTCAAGTGTGAAAATTAACGTGTGAATAATCTAATGAAAGCAGCCGCACTTCTGAGCCTGCTGACTGCTGCTGACAGGCCCCTGGCACATCAGAAGAGCTGTGTGACCCTCTCTCTCTGCCCCTCTGCTCTGCTGGAGCCCCTGCCCCTCCACCAGAGAGTAGAACAGACCCTGCTGTACCTCTGAGTGCTGCAGCAAGGCTGCCAGCTGTAGATGTCACCCCGCAGTCCCCTGGACACTGGCAGCTCTCATGTGCCATTTACAGCTCAGCAGACACCTGCATTCCCTTCTGCCACCTCTGCCTGCAGTGCTGAGGAAGAGGCAGAAGGGGAACCCCCGCTCACCACTGCAGTGCCAGGGCCCTTCTCTGCCCCCACACAAGCCCCCAGCTGCCCTGGGAGCAGCTTTCCACAGCTCTTCCCCAAGCTCAGTTACAGCCTCAGCAGCAGGCAAACCCCTCACATCAGCCAGCACTCTCCAAACTGCACATTGCCCACACTCATTTTGCTCTCCTGTTTCACTCACATTTCCTTCTCAGCTCACTTTGTCTCCCTAAGCTGCTTCACCTCCCTCCTGCTGTATTCTCAGCTGTTTTCTCAGCACGAATCTGTGCTATTTTTCTAGCTCTCTCCTTGCCTGTCTCTACTTCACCCCTGCCCAGTCTCTTCTGGGTTCTCCCATCTGCATCCAGCAGGCTGTTACCACCAAGGTCTCCACAGCTCTTCATCTCAAGCTCTTCCCTTTGGCACCACAAATCTCTGGAGGCTCAGTGCACTCAGCGAATTTGTAAAGTCTCTCATTTGTGATTCTTCTCAGAAAAATGGTGTTGATTTTCATCACAATTCCAAAAGATGCCCCTTCTGTTCTACTCCAGAAATGTCCAACTTTGGAAACAAAATCACCACCTATTTTCAATAGCTAATTTCATGTTCTGAAAATGCCAAAGCGTTTTCTAAATAATTCTGAGACATACAGAAATCTAAGTTTACCACAAATACAAATGAGCCACGTTAAAAATAAGCATAAAATTTAAATTCTCCCAACAATTCCCAAGTCTTTCCCAGGACCAGGGGAAGGGATGCTTGGGAGGGTGCGCAGAATCCCCATGGGAATGAATGAACTCACTTCACTTCCCAGAGCTCTCTCAACCCTCATCCTCCTGAGCTTTCAGCTCCTGAGCCCCTCATGCTCCAGAGTGCAGAGCTGGGAACAGTCAGGCTGGCTGGAAGGAGGGTGGGATGTGCCAGGGCTAGAAGAGGAAGAGGGATCTGGAAGGTGGAGAGAAGAAAGAGGCAATCCGTATCCCAAACCAGGGAAAAGTCACTGCTGGAAAAGAACTGTTCACCTGGGCTGGTAATCCAATAAATTCTCCTCCCTTTGATTTCTCTTGCAGCTTGAACTGGAAAAGTTGTCAAAACTGCTCTGCACACCCATCTGAGCCACACCTGTGCCCCATTCTCCTTCTCAGGAGCACAGCCTCCCACCACTGCTGGACCTCTGCTTGTCCTTCCCCCCGGGAATTTCAGCTCTTCCTTATTCAGGTTTAGGTTTATGCATCCACAGGGATCTGTTCTCCTTCAGGTGGGCTGAGCTCAGCAAAGGCCCCCAGGTCTCCCCTTTTGCTCTCTGTCCTTCTGCTCCCAGCTGGTGGTGGTACAGGGGAAGCTGGGCCCCTCTGTGCTGCCCACATGAGCCCCCTGTGCTCGTGGAGGTGTTTTCTGAGACCAGGTTTCAACCAGCAGCTGTTGAAACCTCTTCAGTGTCCTGAACCACACAGAACTAATGCTCACATCTGGTTGCACAATTTAAAACATCTTCCCAAAGGCTATAATTAAACACTTTTATTAGTGCTTTACCCAGTGAGCAAGGCCCCAGAGCAAGGCAGCAGCTGTGTGAGGGAAGGCAGAGGAAAACCAGTGCCTGTGCTTAGGTTAAATAAATCACTCTAATTCCCATGTTAACTCTCATTGCCACATCTAAGCCAGGGAAAATAGCAGAGCCTGGTCTGAAGCCAGGAGTGAACAGGAGTTGAGAGCTTTTACAGAAAGTTTCAGCAGCAAGTGCCCTGAGGTGCTTCTGCAGTGACAGACACCCAGCAGGGTGTCACCATGGCTCAGTAGGGACAGCTCGCCAGGCTGCTCTTTCCTCAGCAGAAAAAACCCACATTTCAACACTTCTGTCCACATCTTGGTGAAAAACAAATGCAGAACAACTGTGAGGAAAACTTCTCAGCATTTCCACCCAATGTTTCCATTGGCTTTAGCGTTACTAACAGCGTAACTGCACCTTCCCTTTGACACAAACCCATGAGAAAAGGCAGGAGAATCCAGCAGCAGGCTCCTACAAAAACCAGCACACTCTAAAATCAGTGGAAGTTTTTTGAAAACAGAACTTCAGTCATTTCCAGCCAGCTCAAACAGTAAGAGGTAACAAGATGCTCTGGAGCATGTTTGGAAAAGGTGAGTCCCAAATTCACCACCCCTGTCAAACGTCTTGGCATTAACTGGATTTCTCTTCATGCACGAACTTGTGTTCTGAATAAAGCCCTTGCTTCTCTCTCAGGTTTGTAAGAGGAGAAAGAACACCCATCCTCCTCCCCACCATGGCCACGCTCAGGGCATCACCAGGCTGGCACAGACAGTATCACCCCAAAATCCCAGAGCCAGGAACCAAACACACAGCAAGGCAAAGGAAGAAGCTCCACCTGCTGAAACATCAAGGCCACAGGGCAGAATCTCCAGCAGAGATCACCTGTCCACCCATCCCAGCCCCGCTCTCTCTCCCCTCCTGCTCCCTCCCTGTTTCCAATCCATGCTCCCAGGCCACAGGGTATTGGCTCTGTGCAGGTGTTTACTGAGTTGAGCCGGACGACAAATTTTTTTGTGTGTAAATGTAACTTAAATATGGGTTCATTTTCAAATCTTGGTATCAAAACACGCTCACAAAAAACTCCCTGAAGACTGAATAGGAAGTGATTTGGCAGCCCCAGACTGCACGGAAACACCCTGGAGGATTTCTTGTTGCATTTAAATCTGACACCAGAGCCACAGAAGCGAGGCATTTTATTCTTTGACACCTAGACTCATAATTAAAAAAAACATTTATTGATGAAAATTGCTCAGAGAGCAGGGCAGCAGGGCTGCAGGAGGGCAGTCCCTGCCTTTTGCACCACAGACATCCATCACACTTACTTTGTAAAAGCGGGAAAGGATTTGAAATCAGGGGACTTGCGGTTTCTGCAAAAAAGAAAGAGATTTAAATATTGAGACTGGCAGACACCTCGCTGCATTCTACACAGCTCTGCCTATCTGCTCCCTGCTCCTTATGCCTCCTCCATACTTCCAGAGTTATCCAGGGCAGGGCAGGATGGGAGCTCCATTTAACACAAAATCCAACGTGTCCAACATGTCCATTTTCTCTCCCTTGCTCAATTTCTCATGGCCAGGGTTCTGCATCTGTGCTGTCCAATTTAAAGTGTTCAGAGATTTTAACACACACCCAATGCTACAGCAATGGAAACAAGGGGGGAGGCAAGCAAAGAAAAGCCATGGGGCAAAAATCCCTTTACAAAGGCTTTCTTTGATGCTCCAGACACAAATTCCCAGTTTCATCATGCAGCTTCTTTAAACTAAAGCTGGGAGGGAAAACCAGGGTGTTTCACTCTCCCTGGATGCCAAAGGACAGCATTCCTAAGCAATGCAGTTACTTCAGGGTGAGAATGCACATTTCCTAGGGAGTACACCTTGCAGGTTGCTTTCTGTAAGGTGTGATTGAAAAATGGCTGCTAGCTGCCCCATGGGCAACCAGGAGTTGTCTGCATCCAGCTCCCAGTGCCCTGGAACAGAAGCAGTGATTCCAGCACTTCAGGCCAGGTGTGGTTTTCTACAGTTCCCAGGTAAGGTCCTTTAGGGTTAGACCCCTGCAGAGGGGCAGAAATCATTAATTATTAACGTTAAATATTCAGTCATGGATGCAGCGTTTCAAGAAGGGTCCCAGGTCCAAGGCTATGAGCTGGCACATCCATGACTGAGGCTCTCAGGGCTCTCTAACAGACTTGGCCTGGTTTCCTTGGAAGGAAAACCACCCTCAGGAACTGCATGGGTCAAGCACAATGAGCCTTCCTGCTAAACATCCCAACGTGCTGAGGACCTGAGCTGCTGAAAAGAGCTCCAGATGGCAGGGCCAGCCCATAAGGAATGGAGATGAAGGCATGGATGATGCTTGGCAAAGACATGACAGGACAGTGCTGTGGAAAGGGGATGCATGGGAGACAGCAGCTCATACAGAATGCTGCTGATGACTGCACACATTGTGATCAGCCAGCAGTGCTCCAGGTGCTCCTGCAGCTGCTGAGCTCTGTACCTGGGGCAAGATCTTCACTGAAACAAGTCCCTAACCCGGCCCTGCTGAGCAGCTGATTAGGGCAGGCTCCTCCAGGCACCCTTCTCTCTGTGTGCTTGGTCCCCACTCTGGAAGTGCCATGCTCACTCAGGGAACACACCATGCCCCTGGCTCCAAGCATTCCAGGGCTCTTGCAGCAGCCCAGCTGCACGGGAGCTTTTGAGGGGCAAACCCCAACTTCACTGTCCCTGCAAAAAAGAATCTGATCTGGAGCAGGCACAGAGCCCAGCAGTGGCACAGAGCACTTAAAACTGTCCAAGGAATTCTCAGCACCAACTCTGGCTGCTCTCCAGCCAGAAGTGCTGACACAGTGTCCTCGTTATGCTTGGCTTCCTACTCACATGGAAACCACTGTCAGTATGAAACTGCAGTTCGGGTACTCAGTACAACACTGTTTTATGTGAAGGAACATTCTTAGGATTTTTCTGGTTTTCATATTTATAATAGGACAATTTTTTTTTCCATTGTCAGGTCCCTGTTACAGCACAGTCACTTCTGCTAAAGCTACCTATCCAGGTAACAATCATGAAATCAAGAAATGCCAGAGTTTGACTGATGAATGATAAATCACCTTGCACCGGGGCTTTGTAATCTTTCCCTCCACAGATTGTCCAGGCAAAATGAGAGTTCAGGTCTCTCTGCCCACACCTTGTTCTCTTGGGGACTCTTCTGGCCATGCCCTGCCCAGCCCAGTACCTGTGCTTGAAGACTGCAATCCTCAGCCCTATCCCTGGCTGCATGTCCCAGTTCTGCTGAGTGCTCCTTGCCTCAATGCTTTCATATGTATTGCCTCAATTCTTCCCCGGTGTCCCAAGGCTCTGGAGCAATTGGCAGGATTTCACCCACAGAGACTGGCTGCTGAGTGGTTATTTTAACCCAGATATATTTCTTCCTGTCTGCAAGTTGCCTGTTGAACATGGGAAGTCTGGAACAGCTTAAATGAATGTGGCACCAGAAATAAACAGTTCATTCCTAGAAACCTCAATTCCACACAAATGCCCAGTGGACACAGTGACTTATTTATGCAACCAAGCAAAGCGACACTTTCTTAACTGAACTTCTCCCTGTGTGACTCTCATTCTCCTGGTGGGAACTGCACTCAGCTGCTGACCCTCCTTCTGAGCACAGCACTTCAGGCTGCTTTGAAAATGCAGCTCTGTCTATTTGTGCAATTGTGTTGCCCCATCATCAGCATTCCCTGTGCTGTGCACAGAGTGGGAGCTCACAGAATAACTCCCCCTTCCCCTTTTCCTCACTTCTCAAATTTGGCCATTGGCTCTCCCAGCTCCATGGAGACACGTAGCAGTCACAAACCAACCACAGATGAGAAAAAGAATTACCAGATGAATGTTAATGGAAGTTGTATTTGTGCTGACAGAGCCAGAGAGACAGCTGGGTGTACCTCAGGAGGCAGAGGCACAGGGGCTGGCTGTGCTAATGTCACACTGCAATCAGTAATCAAGAATTATTATGCCCCAAACACTAAAGCTGCACTCACCCACCAAAAATGCTATCTTTTAAGTGCTGTCTTTCCAGCAGAGATGCCCCCCCACAGATGGGCTGTGTGATGGCTGGACTACAGGGGATGAGTAGAAGGGGATGTGTGGCCACAC
This sequence comes from Dicaeum eximium, assembly GCA_013396995.1. NCBI lineage: Eukaryota > Metazoa > Chordata > Aves > Passeriformes > Dicaeidae > Dicaeum > Dicaeum eximium. Next base: position 564,112 of record VWZP01007308.1, on the reverse strand, counting down.
CAGGGAAAAAGGCTTGTGATTTATAAAAATCCATGTTTAAAATCTAGTCCCGTGTCCTTTAAATCATGACAATTCTCAGGCTTTTCCAAGATTTTTTACTCTAAATCAAATGTAGGAAATCAAATTTTTTTCATCTCAATCGCATCTCAGCTTGGCACGAACTGATTTAAAAAAAGAAGACATTTCCATTGACCCTCTCCTCAGTCTGGAATGAACAGTGCTGGAAAGCAAAGCTTCCCTGTGTAAATAGGAATGAAAAGTGTTGACATTTTAAAAATTCTAAATGCTAAAATTTGTTGCACTGGAAGTTCTTACAGTAATAGTTCCCTAAAGCAGCAGATGAAATTGAGACATATTTGTATAGCTTAAATCAACCTCTAAAGTTCAAAATATTTCCCAATTCCCTACATAATTTTAACTGTTCTCTTTCACACCCGTAACATTGAGCAAACTCAGACTTCAACAAACACTGACAATTTCAATTAGATTTTGCCTATGATGGCTGTATTTGAAGGTGTTGAAACTAAAGAGCTTTTTTTCTCCCTTTTTGCTTTTATTTTACTTCTTGGATTCTCACAATTTCCTTAACCCCCGTGGCCTTCATTTCACAAAGGAGTCATCCATAGTGCTCAAAACAATGGCTCAAGTTGCATTAGGCTGTAAACACTTGAGTTAGACATGGTTCTTGTCCCTGAAGAAGGTCATTGTCCCTGTCTGGAGTCAGAGAAAGGGAGACCCTGGGGACATCCCAAAGCCTGGAAGCCCTGTGGTGACAGAAGGCACCAGAGCAGGGCCCAGCCCCAGCCAAAGTTCCTCTCCAACCACACATGGATGAAAAGGAAGGCAGTGACCTTCACTACGGCACACAACACTCAGCTCAGCCCCTTTCTGGGGATATCCCTACCCATGCTCAGGCTGTTCATCACTGCCTTTTACCTTGCACAAGCTGGCCTTGAAATATTGTTTGGCCTCTTGAGAATTTAGACCAGAAAACCCCAGCATGTGTCAAGAGTTGGCAGAATGGCACCCCTGGGGAGGGTTCCCTTGAAAGCAGCTTTATGGCACCCTAAGGAATAACAGCTTCTGCTGTTCATCCCAGTGAGCCAATTCCATGCTTCAGGATCAGGTCACAGCATTGCTTTCTGGACCTCCCTTAGTTCAGCAGTGGATGAACAGAAGCTCTGTGTGACTTGGGACCCCTGCTGCCTGTGCTCCAAAGGCAGCAGAAGGGAGCAATTGGAACAGTTTAGCAAGATGCTATTTTTAAAGCACTGTGGAACTTCCAGGTTTCATCAAAAAGTAAGTTCAAGTGGCTGTGGAGACCCTTTTCTATGAGTACAAAGAACACTCTCCAATCATAATGTGGGTGACAGCTTGAGTCCTTCACTCACACCCTGTCTCCATTCCACCCTGCTGGGAGACAAAGCTGGCACTCAAATCAGGCCCAAAGCAGCGTTTGCCACGCAGCACCAAGCTGCTGTTCTATGGGCAGCCAGATGCCAGGACACACAGATAACAATGTCAGGTACCTGCATTCACTGTGACAAGGACTGGAGCTGTGTGCATAGGGAAGAGACATCCAAAATCCAACATTTTCCATTCTAGTTCCATTCTTATTTCCACTCAGGACTGCCTACAGCATTGCATCCCCATGTATTTTAGGTGATTTTAGTTACTGACCTCCCTGTTCTGCTCATCCTGCCCCTCACTCAGACACCAAGGGGTCTGTGCCACTTGAGTCAGGATGGTGACACAGGGGAAAAAGCAGATTGTCCCCAGCTGGGTGGCCCAAAAATCTCCTGCTGCTCTCTTTGGTATCTCTGTATCCGAGCCTGTGACACAAAACTCACACCCACAGAGAGCAAGAGCCATCAGGCATTTAACAAGGCCAAGCCACACAGCTCTTGGCTGCTCAGCTGGGACCTACATTTGCCTCCCAAACCTGGTGATTATTCCTTACAGCAGCAGTTTGGTGACAAGCAAACAGCAGATGGGAGTGGGAGGATAGAAGTGTCCGTCCTTCTGTCATTGCCCACCACATTACCACCACCTGCTTCCCTGCCTGGGAAAAATCTGCTGATTGGAGCACAAGAGAGAACAAGCCAATGGAGCCAGAATCACCCAAGAGTTCCCACCCCCCACATGTGACACTGAGCCACATGGTGTTTGTCCCACCCACTGAGACATAGCCATGGAAAGAAGGAAAACGGGCAGGCAAGGACGTGTCAGCTCTTCCAAAAGGCAGCTACAGAGAGCTCTGCCTGGACACCTGAGCACACAGAGCTCTCCAGGGCTTCTCTGACCACCTGTGACACTCACAGTGACTGGTGATGCTCAACCAGGCTGCTGTCAATGAGGCCCATTGGGACTCCTGACAAATGGAAGGAATAAAAGGAGAAATGGCTTAGTGCAAGGCTGGAAAAGAGCACTGAATGGGACATGTAGGAAGCAGCACAAAAATTGAGCCAAAGGGAGAAAACAGGGCTGAGGAAGAAAAGAGGATGCAGGATAGATAAAGGAAAGGAAAAGGGAAGAAGTCCATCCATGCACCAGCCTGGCTTTGAGGAGCATGTCAGCTGCTTAATGCAGAACGGAACCACTTCCAACCACAGTCCAACTCCCTTCACAGCAGTCCTGGGCAGCTCACTTGAGTTCCTCAGGTTTCCTGGCCTTAGGTTTACGTGAGTACCTTGCAACACCTCTGCAGCCTGCCAGACCCTTGACTGAGCCACTAAAATAAACTGACACTACATGTGGTGCAGACAGAAACATTCCTTAAAGGGAAACAAGATGAGCAAATCACATGAAACTTGCTACTCAGCTTGTAAGAGCTTCTGGCTTTGTTTTGGATTTTGCTGTGAACTTTCACTTATGTGCTTTAAATGTTGCAGTCCAGAAAGAAACAGATTGAGGAGGATGAGTGTGATGTGAGCTGGTACAAGGAGATGGCAGGGAGAGTCTGGGAGATGTGTCACAGCAGCAGTGGGTCAGTATTTAATAGTTCAGAAAGAACTGAAGTCTTGAACCGTTCAGTACAGCCCCTATTTGTGTGTGTTTCCTGTCAGTGCTTCCAGGACAGGTTAATGCTACAGGTTCATCTCCCCCCCTGCAAAACTTGACAAGAGCAGCCAGCAGGTTTCCAGTGCAGCTTTCTTGGCTTCAGGAATGAGCTGTCTGATAGGAAGGAAGATATTTTTGCCCCTCCCTTGTTGGCTGTACAGGGTTTGACAGGAATAAAATAGGTACAATCTCAGGCTGCTACTTTCCAAGGGCTCCAGAGGAGTTAGGGCCCTAAGTGGTGTATTGGCATTTACAGATGTGCACTTAAAGGCTTTGAAAGCTTTCAAAACACTGACAGTACGCACAGAAGATAAGACATGAGCTGCTGAGAGGCCAGGGCCATGACCAGGGCTGCAGCCAGGCTGAGAACTCTGGTACTCAGTGACTACACTTCCCTGAGTTATGTCTGACAGCCAGGCTTGGCTTACTGACCAGGGCCTGGGCAGCCCCAAGGACTCCTGACTGTCCAGCAGGAACAGGACTAAGGGCCTGAAACAGAGACAAGCTCACCTGATGGGTTCTGCTTACACCTCTTTTCTTTAGGTTTTTCTGTCCCCGAATGACCAGCTGCAATTGTGGTGAATGATGGATTAGTACATGATTTTCCCCCAAAACACAACACACAGTATAGCAACAAACAACCTTTTTCCCCATTCCCCATCACCCACTCTGCCTCCACACGTGGGTTTTCCAACACCACATCCCTGCTTTTCAACATGGTTCCAGAAAGCCCCATACCTGCTTCTGAGGCAGATCTTACCCTCAACAGACACTGTGTAACCTGCTCCAGGGAGATATCCCACCCCTTACCTGTCCATTCCAGCCAGAGGCATTGCCAACACCACACATTCTGGTCTCTTGGATGTGGAATGGAGGGAGGCCAGGCTTTTCTGCTGGCAAGTTATTTATCTCTGCAGCAGGATGCCAAAATTACGTTTCATCTGCTCTGTCACTTTTGCTCCAGTTAGGGAGCATGAAGAATGGTAGTGGCCCACTGGAAGGCCAGGAAATACACAGGCAGGATAAAAACCTTTCACAGAAAACTCTATAGGTGATGAACCTGAACAAAATTGTCTAGGGCACTCGTTATGTTCAGTTACTACCACATGGACTTAACACTGCAAGGAAACTGCACAAGTGGAGGGGAGTGGAAGGAATGAAAATCCTTCTAGCACATGTATTTTGGTCTCACATACACACATCTGATTCACTGTGACCTCCATGCAGTGACTGCACAAACAGCTGGACATTGGTTACAGTGACATTTAAATAAACTGTCACGCTCAGCATCACTGTAACCTGCAAACTGCTGTTCTATCCACAGTCCTCAAACTTCTGCTCCTTGCAAAAGTCTTTGATCCACCAGGCCTGCACTGATGCACAGACACAGGCAAGTACTGCTTGATCTTCATCCATCCTTTCTCCACATCTTTGCTCCCCCCTGAAAAATCTATGCTCAAGTACCTGGTCCTTGGCAGCAGAATTCCCACATCACCTGTTTGACAGGGCTGGAGTGCCAAAAGCCTGGGGAGGAGGGAGAATAAGGCACTACCCCAGGAGGGCTGGCTGCCTGTGAGCTTAAACAAGGTACCCCATAATACATCAACATTCACTGAGCACAGCTGGATCCTGCTTGGAGAGGAACATGGAAGCAGCAGGAAAGGGTGACCACACTTACCACTGGAGTTCTGGGAATTGCTGTTTGTTTCTTCAAAGTTGTTTTGCACTTTGCCTTCCACTCTTCTGCTGAAAGCACTTTCTGCTGGGTGGAGAGCAAAGCAGGAATGGTGACTGGTCAACACTGGATGCAGAACCAGGCAGACAGGAGGCAAGACATGCTCCTGTGCCACAGTATCACAAACCCTGAATACAGCAGAAAGGTCAAATACCTCATTTTGGAGGCAAATGGGCCAGATTCAGTGAAGGAATAACAGGTGGGTATTTTTCTTGAATGCCTTCTGGCTGAGGTGGCCTGGATTGGCTCTTAGGGAGCCCATGAACACCAGTCCTGACTGAACCAGAAAGGTCATGGCTTCCTCCCCTGCAAAAAAACCCAACTCTTACCTTACTCTTCCTTAAGGCAACAAGCAGCCCTTAACACCTGTGAGCACATGTGACCAGTCTGAGACTGAACTCGGGGCTCAGCACCACACCAAAGTGTCACCTACAGAAGCACTGTGCCAGCTTTCCTTGTGCTTCTCAGTCACCTACATTGCCATCCTAAACATCCTCCTGGAAATGTTGAAGCAGAGGCCTGAAGGGTTGTCTCAGGGCCTGCCCACCATATCTGGAAAAGCTGTGGAAGAGCCTCTGGCTCTGTGCTTCCCAACAGTGCCCCTGTTCCCAGAGCCCCCCACGAGGCCCTGCTCCTGGCAGGGCACTGCTCTGCACACTGCAGCCACAGCACGGGGCAGTCCCCAGTGGCTGTACTGGGAGGGCTCCTCCAGGGAACCCGGACGCTTCCCGCCCCTGGCACTGGTCACAGAGTCCTGAAATGCCCATCAATGCTTCCATCAATGCCCAGCACAGCTTGGGGCCTCCCACCCTGCTCAAACTGGTGTCCCCCAGCACCAGCTCAACAGTGCAAGGAGGTCCTTCACTGGGTTTGCAATACCCAGGATTTACTGTAGTGGCTCAAAGGATAAACCAGAGATTAAAAAGAAATGAACTGGCCAAAACAATGTGTGTGGCCTGTGCTGGACAGGCCCTTCTCCTGCACTCATTCTGGAGCTCACTGTCACCTGAAGGGTTCATGTGGACATGGCTTGGCCTGGCTCTGCTGGGCTTAGCCTGCAGACTGGGCAGGGCTGGGGACACAAGTCTTTCATTCAGGAGTGATGGGGACTCCTGAAAAGTGGTACCAGACCACGATTTTATTCCTGCAGACCACTGGAGTGGTCACAACTGCTGTCAGGACTTGGCAGAGGCCTTGAGTCCCTGCAGGCTCCCAGGGCTGCAGTGTGGCTCACACACATGGCCTTCGAGGCTACCAGAGACATGAACGGCAGGAAGAGCCCAGGCCATGGATTTTGGCCCAGCCAGTCCTCAGTGGACCCTTCCAAGTCCTGAGCAGGCTTCTCAAACTCTCAAACAACTACACTCCTGACTCCTAAAATTCAGGAGAACAAGCAAACTTGGTAACCAAATCAGCTGAAACAGAAACACATCAAACAGGGCTGAAAAGGAACTGGAGACATTATCTATCTATGCCACTTGACAGATAAATAATAAAAACAAGAGGCCTTAAATAACAGGAAAATCAGAGAGTGAAAAAATGGTTTGGGTCAACCCACCCCTCCCAAGAGACCCAGGTTCAAGTCCTGGCTTATGTCACAAGTGGAAGTGAGATGGAGGTCCTCAAAGAGATCTTCAAAGACCTTTGTAAAGAATTTGCATGGTGGTTTTGCCTTCATCCCTTAGCTTCCCCCCACAAACCTCCTCCAAGTCTGGCAGTAAGAAAAATCTGGTTTAATGCATCTGCTTGGTCTTACTGTGCATTGTGCCCTTCCTTCCCACACTGAGAGGCCAGCTCACCCTGTTCTCTGTCCTTGTATTGGAACTTTTTGAATGTGAAGTAAAATGAGCTGTACGGACTAAGTCCCTGGCAGCTGTGGATATGTGTTATCCAACAAAATCCATCCTTGTTCAGCATCCATGGCCTCTCCCACCACAGCCACCACTCATACTCAGCATCTGTCCATGCCAGACATTCTAGGGGTGTTTAAAAACCAACTAATTGACCAGCCCTTCCTCTGTACCCAGATGGAATCTCTATCCATAAATCCCACAGACTTTAGAAAGTGCTCCCCAGTGGACTGCACATGGCACACTATGTTTCACACCCTATTTATTAACTGTTATTTTTCAGTAGTCTTTGCTTTCCTTTTTAAAATTTTTTTTTAATTTTATATTTTATTTTTTAGTCTTGATCTTGTTTGGAAGGAGGAAACTGATACAATGGGAGGATCAACCCTAACTTGCCTTTTCTAACTCCTCAGTAATGGTTCTGTAATACTGATTTTTCTGTTTATCTCTCGGAGGTTCCTGTGGGGAATGCAGCACTATGAAAACACCTGTACCCAATTCACTTCCAAAGACACAGGCCTAGCCCTGAGAAACAAACACTAAATGCCAAGCAGTGCTGAAAACCAAGCAAAAATCCCCATTCCTGACAAGCCATTACACCAATCCTTGTCAGGAAGCTCCTCTCAGTTTGTGACACCAGGATTTGAAACAGGGTCTTTTGTACCTTGTGGTTACCATGATGTTTAACAAAAACAACCTGTCACTGGGAAGGGATTATAAAGAATCAACTCCCCTCAACTGCTTCTGGGAGCAACTTTTCTGGGACAGTCATGAATAGAGCAGACTGAGGCCAGGAAGGGTCAAAACCCTATCCAGGGCAGGACTGCACACTAAGCATTCAGAAAGCTGAAAGGCAATTGGTACCTGTGATGGCCTTGCTTCCTGGAGATCCAGAATTTGGAGCACGGAACATCTGGGATTGTGATGCGGGCGGGACGCCGGACGGGGTGCGGTGCAGGAGGGTGGAACAGCGATTTATGGACGCCGGAGATTTTTTGCTGGACTGGCTTGCCTGTGTCTTCACTGCCACGAAGAGTGGAGATCGAGAGAACTCTGGATATGAACACTCAGAACTAGTGCCTGCACAGCCAGGGAGCTCCCAGAGCAGGGCCTGCTGGAGCTGCTGATCTGCAAAGCCCCTGGGACAGAGCTGGGCTCCCTGCTGGCCCGAGGGGACATTGGTGAAGCTATTAGGTCCCTTCCACACCTCTGACTGCCACACGACCAACCCATTCCTCCTCCTGCAGGAATCACCCCATCCATCCAGGAGCACTGTGTGATTGCCACGGCCTGGCTAGGGGCACCTGCAGCTCTGGCCTCCATTTCTATGGACTGAATTTTGGGAGCAGGTTTCTAAACAACTCACATCTCTGAATAGGGAGAAGTTTATGTCTTTGTTTCTTGAGCCTTGAATAAATCCTAGTGATCTCCAGCTACATTCCTTGTCTCTTTGACCAAATACAAAGGAAAAGGCACTGTTGGGAATGGAATGGAATGGAATTAGGAGGCAGAGTGAGTAAAGACTTTCGGTACCATCTCCAGACTGGTGACATGCGGAGAAATTCTGAATATTACTGGGATATGCTCTTTGAATGCATCTACTTTTTGCTCTCTGCACCACACAGCGAGGATCACCAGGAATTTTCAATGCCAAAAGTCATCCAAAACGCCTTCAGGAGGACAGCCCTTCATCTGGGCCACATGGATTAAATAAACCATTACAAAAATGGAGAAACTGTCTAAGAACCCCCTTCATTCCTAAGGGGCCTCTTCTATGGAAATGTGGATATGGGTCCTGAAGCCCCAGTCCCACTCCAACCACCTGTCATGAAAAATTACTAACAAAGAAAGTTCAACTAACCCACAGTCCCAGCTCCCTACCAGTGATTTATACAGTGATACTGTGGGATGCCTAAAGGTGGAGGGACAACCTGTACATCCTACACAGTGTGAGTGAGAAATACTCATCCACACTGAGCAGCTCTCACGAAATGCCATGGCAGCACCACAGTCTGACTCTGAAACAGGGGAAGTTCCCCAGGCTGGGACAGGAGGCTCATTTCCAACATCCCAGGAGACTTTACAGACCTTGACTGTGACTGGCTCTCATCTTCATCAGCAGCACTGGGGTCTGGGAGTGTGTACATTCACAGCGGATTGCAATTCCAGGCGTTTGATTCACTTGCTCTGACATACAGCCCCAAGTTGACATTTCCTCACGTTAGTGTAGTTCTGCAGGAAATTATTCACTGGCTTTCTCAGAGTTTAGTCTGAGATAAGATACTAGTCTGTTTAGGATACTTCTCTGCTTGGTCTTCAGCCAGATAATCAGGCAGGAGGCTTGTTTTGCTCTCTATACTTCCTTTCAACTTCATGGATAATCCTCCTCCAGCTGCTGCCAAACTGCCAGCAAAAAATGTAGTCAAATATGAAAATTTCCAGCTTGTGAATCATCTCCTTCCCATGAGGACCATTCCCACCAATGGCTTTATTCCCCATCAATGCCATGAGAAACAGCCGTCAGCAACTCTTCAGTGCCAGACAGAGAGCATCACTGCACATCCTCTGCAGCCCAGATACTGCTCTGGGACCTGAAGACAGAAGTCTCAATGCTATGATGACCTCCAAAATTTCTTCTTCTTCCTCCCAAATGAAACAAACAATATGTCTGCAAGCTGAAACCCCACAGAGAAGGCTGCTCCAGCTGACATTAGGCAGAGACAGTTTTGAGCAGCAATGCAAGACAGACAAAGGAATATATCAGTTCTAGCAGTCTGGAGGAAGCTAACAGTTCATTGGGAAAAAAATGTTCAGTCTGTAGCTCATCAGATGTCAAATTCCCTCTGAAGGCTGAGCAACACAGGTAGAGAGCATCACACAGCTCCTCTGCTCTACTTGGGGAAAGTCACCTTCACTGCAGAACTCACAGCCTTAGGCTGATGAAAAGGCCAAGATGTTTCTAAAAATCAAAACCGTGAGTTGCCAAATGGCCACAAAAACCCTCCTGCCTCAAAATCTGCAGCAAGACTGGAGACAGCACTGTGGGCAGCTGACCTTGTAACTGCTGCTGTGGAGCTTTTCAAACTTGGAAGGCAGTGGAGATCTGTCCCAGTGGAAGCTGCAGTGATGTGGAGGGTGATTCTCACTGCATGGTCTGCAGTCAGTCAGCTCAGGACTTTGTGCTGCAGCCCTGCAGCCCTTCAGGGTGTGCTGAAGGACACACTTGATCAGGAGATGCTGAGAACAGCGGGGGCTCCAGCCTGGCAGCAGGAAAAGCTCAGTCACAGCTGTGCTTGGTCAGGACAGCTGCAGAGGAGCTCCCAGGGTGACATTGTGGCTGAAAAGGCTGAGGTGCTCCTTGGGGAGCAGTCAGGAATTTCCAAGGGGACCAGGAAGGCAGTGCCAGCTCTCAGATCCTTCCTGACCCAGTGCTGGTGCCTGCCCTGCCCAAGGGTGGAGAACAGACTGGAGAACGCTCAGAGGAGGAGACAAGAGCTCCTTGGAACTCTCCAAGGAGACAACAGACCAAGGGCTAAGAACAGCAGAGCTTACAATGGAAACACAAGTCACTGCTGTGATTTAACCAGGGCCTGGAGAGCAGGCTAGGCCAGGTCTGGAAAGGACAGAAACTCGGTAACTTAGTCCTCCTTCACTGAGCAGACAAGGTTATAAATAGGGCCCAGTCCTCAAACCTACACTGGCTAATTTTAGTCTTAATTTAGGGGAGGCAATAATTCATCAAAATAATTACTTTCTGTGATTGCTGCATTTTCTGTCACTCAAAAGCAAGATTAGATGTCTCTCTAAGGCATATCTGTGTGCGACTCAATCACGGCAATCCTACAGAATGTGTTTCTCCAGGCAGTCCAGAGATCACAGTGGTCCCTCCTGGATTTCCTGGTTTTGGGAAGACCTTAAAGTCTGTGATTGGCAAGCTGTGGCAGCAAGGAGAGAATCTGGCACACAAACCCAGACATTACCACGATGCACCACCACAACAGGGACCAGATTGTCTCAGTAACATCACCTTTTCCAGGTAAAAATTCTGGTTAATAATTTGTGTATGGTATTTGTTTAGAAAGATCTAGTCAGGATGGGTAGGGAACCATTTTGAAGGTTCAGATGGAATTATACCATCACCTACGGAGAAAAAACTGTCTTCACAGACCATGTTGGAAAATGATTCCTTAACAATGGCCTGAAATTCCACACTCTGAGCAGACACCTTGGCTATGGCAAACAGGTCTTTCCACAGGAAAACCCCTCTGCTCAAACCTATCAAATTTTTAATGTGTCTTTGTACACACAAACAGGTGGAGCCTGTTGCTAAAACACTGTGGAATCAGACTGGGAAAAGCACTTGAACTCACAGATTTCCCTCACTGAACTGGTGGAAGCAAAGACACGCCATCCAACTGGAATCTGGAGCTGTTTTTTTCCTGATTAGGCAGGGTCTGTGTGGAAACCAGCTGTACTACCAAAATGGCATGAACAAACTGTATCCAGTGTGTGTCCAATACAGAAAGGAATTGATCAGCAAGCCTTGATGAACTTCTTGAGCATCTTAGGTGTCAGGGCAAGTGTAGGTCTGTCTGGAGTGCCAAGAATGATCCCAGGGATGGAAGGGCCCATCCCACAGACTCCCGAGAGCAGTCAGCAAGGCCCAGAGGTGACAGCCAGCTTCAATCACGAGTCCAGATCATCAGGAAGTTCATGGCAATGAGACAGGTGTGTGGCCAGGTTGGCAAGTCAATCCACAGATCAGCAGCAGGATCAGCTCTGGTGAGGTTAACCAGGGCCAGTGATCCTCAGCGAGGTCCAGCGTGCCCAGACAGGGTTGGCATCAAGGTGGGAATGCAGTTGTGGGTTGGGGTACAAACCCATGGGACCCACAGCCAGGCATGGGCATGTCCACAACTGAACTGAGACCACCATCCTAGAGCAGCTCAGGTAGGGTGTGTGGCTCAGAGCTGGGCTGGAGCAGGAGTGTGGCTGTGGGCACAGCCCCACGTGGGGCTGCTCAGGGCCTTTCAGAGCTATGAGTACTCTCAGAGTCCTGACATCACCTTGGATTTCCATCCTGGAAGCAGAGCCATGGAGAGCTGTGCTGGTTTTACTGCTCTCTCCCTACACTTCCATGACCCAGGAGTCTCAGGCTGTATCTGCAGGTATGAGGCAGAAGTGAATGCACATTCCTGAGTCTGCCTCACCAAGCTCAATCCCACTCCTGGTGCATTTATTGCCAGGTCACATCCCAGGTGCACCAGGTTTTCTCTGCACTGCAAACTCATCACAGAGTTACAGAATTCCAGATTGCTTTGGGTTGGAATGGACCTTAAAGATCATCTTGTCAAGCCCCCTGCCATGGGCAGGGACACCTCCCACTGTCCCAGGGTGCTTCAAGCTCTGTCCTTGGACACTTCCAGGGATCCAGGGGCAGCCACAGCTTCTCTGGGCACCCTGTACCAGGGCCTCACCACCCAATTCCTAACTGGATACTCAGAATTTCTTCCCAAAATCCCATCTAACCCCATCCTCTAACAGTGTGAAGCCATTCCCCCTGTTCTGTCACTTCATGCCCTGAACAGTCTCTATTCATCCTTCCAAGCAACCCCAACAGCCTAGACCCAGGAAATGTGGTTGAATCAGCTCCATCTTATGGAGCAGCCAGAGCCTGAAGGAGGACAGAAACCTCTCTGAACCCTCCCCCATGAATCTCCATTCAGAAATGTTTCTAAAACTGGGACAATGAATATGCCTACAATCCACTTATATTTTTTTGGAAACAGCCTCTGACAGCCTTCTTCAAAAGAGTGAATATGTTGACAGAAGCAGCATAAGAATATTATTTTTAAAGATTCATAGCCCAGTTCTAATCTTATGAAAAAGCCCTTACTCCTCACTCAGAAAATTGAACTTCGGAAGGAGACATTTGGCATTAACAATTCCAGGGAAGCCCACAGCAGAGCTCTTTGCCAGACAGCAACTATCCAGCAGCACTGATCAGAAATTATCCTGCATGATGCTGTTGAAGCTGCAGGATATCATTCCTTGTTTTACCCATTTTCAATGGCTTTTCATTCATTATGACAGAAAACCAGAAACACAGGCTCTGTAAGGGAAGCTTGCACTCAAGCAGAGACCCAGAAAACTGAACTGGTGATGCTGAAGGGCTTTCCTCAGCCCCTCCCATTATGATTGAATTTTCAGCATTTGCCTTATAACCAGAAGAATGAGACCAGGGTAAAGACACAGTCTCTGCTTTACTTCTTCTGACTGCAAGGACCCAAGAAAAGCCAGCTGTGCTTTTCAAAAGTCAGGTGTTAACAGCGGCCTCACAGGCACTTGGATTTCGGGAAGAACAGAGTCTGAGCAGCAGAAAGGTGTGAAGATGTACTGGCCAGCCTGCCTTGGGAGCTCATCATGCCCTCTCCTGTATCCTCATCAGGGTTAGTGGCTTGTCATTGTAAATCATAAATCTTACTGGTCATGAGAACTATGAGAGGAAAAAGAGGTTTAAAAAAAAAGGAAAAAGGAAAAGTTTATGGGGCGGGGGTTAAACGTTATGAAAATACTATCTTGATTTGATCTTGAGTGTCCTCATAGTAAAAGATACTTGAAAGGACTGGAAACCCATCTGAACAGCTCAGGGCCTGCTGATCTAGCCTGCAGCAGGGGCAGCTTCTTTTCTTTTGCTGCAGAAACGACGGTGCAGAAATGGCTTCAAGCCCAGCACTCAGAACATGCCTCTTCCTCCAGAACTGGGGCAGGGCCTGGGGGGGCCACTGAACTTGTAGGGACCACTGCTGGCACACTCCTCCCAGAGAAACACAGCTGGGGTTTCTTTTCTGCTGGAGAGTCTGGACTGGAACCAGCAGCTATTACTACAGCTGGTTGGGAAGATGGAAGACATCAGCGGCAATAAATCGCCTTTAAATTGGAAGCACTGGGAAGGTAAGAATTAGCTAGAGCTGAACAAAGCCCCAGTGCTCCCAGCACACTCCTCCTGAGCTCTCTGCAGGGGGAGCAGAGACCCCAGAGCCCTGCTGTCCCAGGGACCCTCTATGGCAGATGGACCCACTGCTGGTCACCAGTGGCTTTGCTGAGGGCTGAAAACACCTCTGTGAAGAGGTGGAGCTTCCAGGGGCAGGGAACCACAGGAATAACTGTAATGTGTGCAATCATAAGCACTGGGGCAGGTCCTTCAGCAGATGGCAGATAAAAAGATTAACTTTGTGATAATGATGTTGGACATGTATTTTATGCCCTGCACCTTCTACCATGGTCCATACCCAAGCTTCAGAGAACCTGCATGGCACCTGTCAAGAGCCACCAAACCTTAGAAACGACAGTCTGGTGGACCATGTTCCCATAAACCCAAGGGTGCCTCATTATAATCCCTTAAAAACCCGATTGCAGGTGATTTCGGGGAGGAAGCGCCCCCTGCCGGCTGCAGCTGCAGGCTGATGAGCGCGGCTCATCCCTCCTCTCCATCACCCCAAACCCTGGAGCAGGACACCCCGGGCACTCAGCAAAGCTCAGGGCAGCGCTGGGAAGGGAGCAGCAAGTTCAGCTGTAGAGAACTTCTCTGCAGACTTTTAAAGTATTTAAATCCAGCAGTCAGCAAAAATTTCTCTCAACATGTTTAGTCAAATTTTGCACTGCATTACAGTGAACTGCTCGTTAAAGCCTCCCCTTGTGTGAGGAGTGCACACCACAGTGCTGTGCAGTTTGTTGACAACTGCCTTGTCCTGAGTTCCCTGAAATAAATCATTTATTGAATGTGATTTAAGCTCCTGAGATAATTTAAATTATTTTGAAACCAGTTTTAACTCACTGCTTGAATTAATTCCCAGAAGCTCATAGAAAGATGCTTCTTCCCTAACACGAATGTTCAGTTATTATTTCAGGGAGTATAAAAATATTGTGCATCACTTCAGTTAAACAAGAGCCTAAACCATCAACCCCACAAGAAACGTGTAGAATTCCATGGACTGGGGTAGGAGCTCAGAGACATTCCAGATCTAAGAGTGTCCCTGTGAGAGGGGATCACAGCTCAGCTTTACAGTGGCCTGTCAGCACATGATCTGTCCTGCCCGCTGCAATCCCACAGCTCCATGGAAGGATCCCCAAGAGTGAAGTCTCTCCTGGCAGCCTGGTGCTCCCCACAGCCCCTGGAGGTGCCGGTGTGCACGGGCCAGCCCTGCAGCAGATACTCACTGATGGGGGCGTGCAGAGCCACGTGCTCTTGGTAGGGAGTGTAGTACTTGTACTGCTTGCCACAGAACTCACAGGTGTAATTGCCAGTTTCTGTGAAATGAATAAGGACAAAGGTCAGCAAGGAGGGCAGCCCTCTTACACAACCCCCAGTTTCTTTTTACAGAGAAACTGCTCAGGTCACACAAACGTTCCTGATGCATGTGGAACTTGCCTGCCCTGTAATCCACACGTCCTTTTCCCAAGAAAGGAAACAGCTCAAAACAGAGGGATGGACCATACCAAAAAAGTCCAGTAGAAATGAATAAGCTTCAGAAGATTACCCAAAAATTACAGCAAGTGTGCAAAACAAGGGAGAGAATCCAGTTCTGAAGTCTGTATTACAGGTGACACACTTCTGTCCTCTGGTTACAGAAGGTCTGGGATGTGTGGACAACAGGAACAGCCAAACCAGGAAATGAACAGTCAAGTTCAAGTATTAGAAAACTTTTATTTGGGATTGTGGAGTTCTATTGCAGGAGAAGGGCCTTTTCTGGAGTAACTGTGCTCATTCCTGCTTTGGGGAGGCTGGAAATAATGGAGTGTAACCACACACTGATACTTCCTCCTCTTGCCAGTGCTGGGAGTACAGAACTGGCAGCAAGCTGCAAGACAAAGGAAAATCCATGGATAATCAAATGTTTCCAAAATGGAAAAATTCAGAGAAATGCTTTGGCAAAACCTGGTGCTCTCTCCTTCTGCTCTGTTTGAGGACTCACCACAAAGGCAGTGTGAATTAATCACCTGCCAGCTCTCAGTGCACCTTCAAGCTCTCTCTCATCCCTGCCAGACTGCTTTTCCCCTAAACTCCCCTTCCCTTGTCTTTGCAGAGCTTTTGAGCAGAACACCTCACAAAGCTGCAGTTCTTAGGGCCAGGGCTGTTGGTATTTGATGTCCCTTTGAGCCTGAACATATCTGTGAGCACTCAAATCCCAGCCCCTCCATGTAATGCAGTGCTTCCTGCTTTTTCTAGAGGTACTGCAGCCAAAGGCAGGTGTGAACCCCTGAGCTTTCCTTTTTATTTGAAGCAATAATAACTCTTACTTGGCCCAATCTTCTGGAAGGGTTCGGGCTCCTCCTCCTTCACCTCGTCAGCGGCGATGACAGCCTGGTCGTAGGGGTCTGCAAGAGAACAGAACCAGAGGACAGCTGACAACACTTCAGCTTTGCCTTCTACAGCTGCATGGGCACTGAATGCTCCTGCACCTGAAATCACATTTCCATCTGTAACAGGATTGGAAGACAGGAATTATAAACCAGTGACCCCTCTGTCTGACTCGTCCCTCCTCTTCTTCCTCAGGTGCCCCAGGATTACCTCTGCTTCTAGCCCACTAACAGGCCTTGTAGGAATTAGTGTTTAAAAAATACAGAGAAAAACTGAATGAACACGTTGCAAAGTCTGATCCATATTTCCTGATTTTCTTCCAGGGAATCTCCCCTCTAATGCTGCTGTATTGGCTGACAGCAAGCACGACAATGCAGTCTGCAGACACATCACTAACAAATACCGACCTGGGACTTCTACCAGCTAACAGCACAGCTAGCAACAAATCACAACCCAACCCACCTTAGAGAAGAATTTGGTTTAAGCCTTGAACAATTTACAAGATCACCAAAGACATGAAACACCTGCTTCTTTGATTGTCTGAAGCCTGACCAATCAGTGTATGTGCAACAAAAGCCTGGTATCTGCTAGGGCTGGGCATCAACCTACTGGGTATAGACACTGGAGAGGGAGAGAGGATGCTCCCTGTCCCTCTGCAATCCCTGACAAAACTCCTTTGACTCTTACAAGTTCAGAATCAACCTGCTGTGTCTCAACTACTGAATCCTTGAAAAGGTTTGTGAAATAAAGCACACAAAGGAGCTCGGCTTACCTGCCCGGTTTTCTGGGGCCCCTTCCACACTAAAAACTAACACAGAATAGAAGAAGGAGGGGAAGAAACAAAACAGAAATTAAATCCTCTTAAATGGTCTTGGTTTCCTCCTGCATTTCACATACTGCTGCAGCACATTTCAGCCCCACTGAATAAACCAGGCTTTGTGCCCCAGTCCCTCCTCTTCCCAGCAGCATCCTCACAGGACCTGGTTAAGCATGCCCAGCCCTAATACACACAGATGCTCAAGGCCTTTGTTCTGACCCTGACACGGCCCCAGGTGGAGCTCAGGTGCACAGCTGCCTCATCGCAGCATGTGCTGGAACTCAGCAGCCCCAGGGAGGAGCTGGGACAGTCCTTGCACATGCATGGAGCCATTTCCAAGCCCTCTTGTGGCCCTCGGCAGAGCTCCCTGAGACATTTCTGACTGAAGCAGCCACATTCCCCTCACAGTGACTGTAAGTGCCACTAATTTTCTTCTGACTCCCCACAGGAGCTGGCAGTGGTGACCTGCAGGAGAACAGTCTGTCCTTAGAACACGTTCAAATGTCCACACATTCCAGGTAAACACAACCATTTTTTTGGACAACCATGTATTGTGAAAAAACATTTGCTTTTCTGAGAGAGCCCAGCCATTCAAAACCTGCTACTCTCCAAGCAGCCTCTTTCTAGAACTCTCCTTGGCCAAGTGAGGAGCAGTACTGCCAAGCCTGCAGCACAGGGAAGGTCTGGGGTATCTGTGGGCTCTGAGGTGAGGAGCTTTAGATATTCAGTAAGGAGGGGGCAAGCCAGCATGTTGATACTTCATTTTCCCCAATGCAGAATGAAGAAATACTGCTTCTGGCAGTGGGTGTCTGCTTCTGTCCAGATGTCACCAGCCTAGGCCACATCTACAGTCACAGAGGAAAAACTGGCCTTTAAAGACCACGGACAACTTCATCAGTTCACTAGCACAGTGATTAACAAGAATGAAAGTTCCCGACTCTGCAATCTAAAATACTTCACAGAGAAGTATGTTGGAAGAAACCTGTAAATTCATAAACCAAAAAGCAGCCAACTTCTTCCCAGCAAATAATCAGGTTGACCATTTACTTGAGGTACTCAGTCCCCAGGATCTCCATCCTAACCACGACCCTCACTACAAACACACTGCAAGGTCCCCTGGTCCCAGCACAAGTGTTGTTTTTATGCACACAGAGAGAATCAGGCACAGCAAACTCCTCCTTGCAGTGCCTGTAGACTGTGCCTCCATGGCAAAGACAGGACCCGTGCGGTGCCACGTCCTGCACACCTCAGGCCACACACTGCTGCAGAGCCACATTTTGCTTCCCCAAAGACTTCTCAGCCTAGTTCAGGTGTCTGAGTGTCAAATCATTACTCACCATCCACGGCATGTAGGTCTCTGTGCTCCTGGAAGCAGCTATAGTATTTATATTTTTTCCCACAAATGTCACACGTGTACCTAAAATTGTCTGTAGGAAGAAGAAAACAGACCAGTTTAGAAACTCTGAGGTGAAAGGCAAAGCACTGCAACCACACTGCTCAATCAGACACCTCCATGCACTGACACATCCCTTGTGCACTGTCAGGTCTCTAAGGCACACAGACAACCACTGCCTCACACTGTTCCCCTGCCCCACACTATATAGTTTGGAGCATATTCTGATTTATTTCCTCTTCAGACAGCTCTGCTCTCCAGGGCAGACCCCACAGACCTCACAGCAATGAGAATGCAGGGCAGCAGGCCCTGCTGGCATCTCCTTTGAAAGATCAGGGCTCAGCAAGTTCAGGGACAAGTAGCTGTTGGTCAGGATGGGCAAAAAGGGAGAGAACTGAACACAGAGTCAATGTATGAAAACAAAGCCTTAATACACCAACTCCAGCGTGGACTGGATGTGAGCACACACCTGCTTCTCACTGCTGCTGTTTACTGATTCCCAACTGCATCTAGGATCCTGTCAGAACCAACAAACCCAGGAGACACAACAACCCAAGGCACACAGGACAGTAAGGTGTTCAGTGAAGGTGGGGCTGATGAAGCTTGGTTTCATATCCATTTGTTCCCTACACCCCATCACTTCATCCCAGCATTAACCAACCCTTCACCACAGCTGTGTGGGGCAGGCAGATGCAGAACAGCTCCAAGTGTTTATGAATCTGGTTTGTTCTGAATGGGGATCAGTGTCTTTAGCTCAGCTAGAGTGCAAGAGGAGGATTTCCTGGTCAGCTTTGTGGGGTGTTTCCCCTCTCTGCTGCCTGACACACCCTGGGGTGCAGACTGCCCTCCCTGAGCAGTCACCCCACCAGTCAGACGAGCCCAGGCCGATGGCTTGGTGCTATGAGCCCATAGCAAAGTAGCAAACATAATAAAGTCCACAGCAAACACAGTGAAATACATCAGTTTGTACAGCCACATAGGATGTCTAACCAGTGTGTCCTGGATTGTTAAAATAAGATATTCTATTTGCCATCTGATAAAGATGGGGTTGTTATCTGGGCAGGTTTCCCTTATCTCTTCACAAACAATACCTCCCCTGGGAAGACATTTTTTGTTAATGGGCCATTGAGTGCCTCCACATGACTGATAAGATTACATTATTCCCATTGTGAGGTGCTCTGCCCAGGGGGAGGGGCCAAGCATTTCTACTGGGATAAAAAGAGACACTTTTAGAAACAAAGCCAGCCTGGATTCTCCACTGGATTTCCAGAGGAAAACCAGACCCATCTGCCTACACTCTTCTCTGCTGGACTGTTGTTTTGACAGAGTCAATGCTTCCACTCTAAGAGAACTGCAGCCACCACTCAGCTGGACTGTTATCCACACCCTGCCCCAGGGTGGCAGGTCATATCTTGACTCTGTCAAGGTTTTTGTTTGTTTGTTTGTTTCTTTTGTTGTTTGCTGGTACTAGTACCTTTGTTTCCTTTAGTTTTTTTTCCTAGTAAAAACTGTTATTCCTATCCCCATATTTTTTTGCCTGAGAGCGTTTTAATTTCAAAAAATTGTGGTGATTTGGAGGGAGGGTGTTTGTGTTTTTCTTCCTTAGCAGACACCTGTCTTTTTAAACCAAGACACCAGTGTGTTTCCTTCCCAGCAAGAGCAAGGAGTGCAGGCAGCAGCTCCCAGGGCTCCACAAAGGACCTGCCATTCAGCAAGCTCCCCTGCAGCAGTGTAGTTGTATCCATGTACCCCTCCTATCAGTCAAGTTAAAGTCTTGTTTTTACCTCTTCCATGCTGTGTTCAAACACACCAGACTGTGCACATTAAGTAAGCTTTTATTTTACTACTCCATCCCTTCACTGTTAAAATTACCCCATATTTTAAGCTAGGATATATTGGTACAGTGTAATCACTCACTTGGGTTCACCACTCAGTCCAGCAGCACATGGGGTTCAGCACTAAATAAAAGATCACTGCTACCCTTTATTCAGAGTGACTGTAGAAGCTATGATGATCTAGCAGAGAAAAATCTAAATCTAAATGGTGTTGAACAGCTGGGCACTGGAACTTTACCTCTGTGACTAAAAAATATTTATATCTTACTCAGATCACAGCAATGCTAAACTAGAGTAAAGGGGTTTTTAGAAGTCCAGGCTGGACAAGCAAGGAGAAAGGGACTTGCTGCACAGACAATGCATGGCTTGAGGGAGGGGAGGAGGAGCAGCAGAACACACCTGTGAGAACATTCCAGTAGCAAAAGCACTGGCAAGTCACATTTAACTGTGTTTGTTCCATTATGTGATCTTGTGCATGCTCCTTCCGTGGTCACAAAACGGTGCTGAGGGCTCCCTCTACCCTGAGCCCTCTCCCTCAATGAAGAGGATTAATGATTCCTCCTGAGCATCTGTGCAGCTATTGCAAACCCCCCCAGACAACTAGCAGACTCAATTAGCAAGGCAAGCAGCAGAGAAACTCCTAAATTGGCATCAGCAGTCAGTCCCACCTGGATGGGTGTCCCCAAACCAAGGAACCAACCTTCTTTCTGAAGTGCAATGAGCTCTACAGGACCAACTGAAGATTAACTGAACCAAACTGAAGATTAACTCTTCAAAGGAGTCCCAAAGACCAGGCACTTTCACATTCAGAGAACAAAAACTATTGTGGCCTTAGTTTGGAAGAAAAGAGCTCAGTAAATAAGATGACTTGTTAGAACAGAAGAAAACTAGCAAACACCATTTCACAGGACCAGGCATGGCTACCTGTGGTCCCTGTCACACAGGGGGGATCTTACTGTCCCCTGCAGAGCCCATGCTGGCTGTGGGCACTTCTTCCCTCGGCAGTGCAGGGAGAATGCAACATGTAACAAGTGTAAGGGCACAGCCCGAGACAACAGGGGTTTGCTTGTGTTGTTAGGGGACTGTGCCCACAGGCAGAAGGATCTCCAGGGATTACAGAGAAGTAAGAATTTTTTCCAGCTGGTCTGGTTTAGCACTGATCTCCTGGGCTCTGTACGAGAGAACACCCAGCAGAGTGCCCAGCCTCAGAGACAGGAGCTTTACAGAGAATTCACTAAGTACCTAGAGCTGCCCATGTGGAGCCAAGCTCTAACTCTCTGAACAACAGTCCCTGTTGAGGCTGCTCCCAAGAGCCAGACCTCCTCCTCCTTACCCAATAAAGCCATCTCTGCTGACAGCCTTTGAACACATCCAGTGCTGGCCCCAGCAGACACTGCTTTCTTAGCAAGAAACTTCCTGGGCAGAACTAGCCCTGCAGGACTGCTTGGAATCACAAAACCTCCTGCACTGGAAGGGACCCACAAGGATCAGACACCCCAACAATCTCACAGCATTGAGCATTGTCAAAATGCTTTGAGCTCTGTCAGGCTGTGCCCACAGGGAACCTGTTCCAGGGCACTTTTCCTGCTGTGAGTTACAACTCCTACCCAAGGTATCTAGCTGGGGCACAATATCCAGTACCTGTAACACAGCTTGCCATGGGAAGAACTGCAAGGGACTCCAGGTGCTCAGGTGTGGCTGCAAGCCCACACTGAAACCCATCCCTAAACCCCTGGAGAGGTGGATCCAGACAGAGCCGAGCTAATGCTACATAGGCAAGTTTGCTCAGATCCAAAGTCTCTGCTGTCATCAGGAGCTCCACCTTAAGGCTCCACCCAAAGTACAACCACACCAGCAGGCACTATTAGGGCAGGGAAGGACACACCTCAGCCCCCCAGCACATGGGTTCAGTGCTGGCCCTTACTGGTACTCACATCCTTGCTGCCAGCTGAGCAATGACCCTGCTGCAAACACAGACCTTCAAAATGCTCCAAAGACATCTGGTCAAGCCCCAGGCTCAAGCATCATTCTCCTTCATGCTCAGGAGCCTTTCCAACAGGAGCAGGGATTCCAGACAGAGGTCTAGTGAGTACCAGCTGTACTTATTTAGTCAGCTCGCAATTCATCTTTGGTACACTGGCCAAAATAGAGCACCTTATCTTGCTAGTAGTAGGAAAGGCAAGGCACAGCCTCACTACAAGGCAGCTCCTCAGCTATAAAGGACTGGCACACACAGATGGCAAATGGGCAGGTTTTTCAAGTACCCCAAGAAATGACTCCACAGAGTCTGAAAGAAGTTTTGACCCCTCTGCTTGCAAATGGACCCCAATAAAAGAGAGAGAATGAGCTGCTCTTCTCTCCCATCTCCAGGAGCTGCTGCCAGCTGGCTCCTGTGGTGTGTCCAGCACTCACTGGGACTGGCTGAACCCCCTGCCCCAGGGCTGAGCTCAGCTCTCTTCCCAGATCCTGCATTCAAGAGTTAGAGAATTTTTGTTGGTTTGATTCACATATTCCTCAGAGAAGGAAGCACATATTTAATTTTGGCAGGAAAGACAAAGCAGAGAACACATGCCCAGCAGTGGCAGCCAAAACAAGACACTTCTTTCCTCAAGACACTTAGCCTCAGTGAATTTTGCTTTAGAAACCCAGGAAGGGAATAAGAGCAATCAGAAATGTGCTGAAAGGTCAGGACCTCTGTATCACTAAAAATACAGCTAGAAATACAGATCACCTAACCCGCCCTCCAGGAATCCACAAAAGCTGGGTACAAACTGATTCCCACTGGGCTCTAAGAGCTCTGCACAGCATCCCAGAAACCCAGACTGGAAACAGTCCCATGCAGCTGACATCCCTGCAGTGCTGCCAGCACAGCCCATGAAAGGTCCCAAACCGTGGGCTCTCCCCACAGCAGCTGCAGGAGCTCCTCAAGGACTTATCCTAGGTGAAGAACAACTTTCACCTGGCCCAGAATTCACACGGAGCTTTCAAATGGCAGAAGCCACAAAAGGTACTTGATAGAGGAGCTCTCTCAGCAACTGGCACTCTGCAGATACCCTGGAATCCTATTGATCCTACTCTTGCAGAGCACTACAGGAACAGCTGTCTAGCAGGGACAGTCTCCACATGTGGAAGGGCAAAACTGCTAAATGTAAACAGATCACAACAGCCTGCTATATTCTTCCTAACATCCAGAAGTGCTGCAGGTCCCAGTCAGGATAAAAGCAGGAAGATTAGAAGAGGGTAGTCTGGACAGCACTGCTCATCCTGCTCCATGTTCAGGGTGCCTCATTTGCACCAGCAGTTTTGGGAACGGCAAAGGAACCACCCAACATAAGGAATTCTATTCTAAATCATTCTATGACAATTCCATAGTCCTCATTCATGTTGGCAAACAAGGTTTCCCAAACAGAAAGTCCATGAGCAGCTCTTAATGGGGAGGGGCTGGATTTTTTTACAGCTGCAATAAATGTATGTCACCCCGCTATTTGAGGCTGTGATGTTTCTGGCCCCAAAAAGGCTTTCTGATTGGGTTTAGTGACCACAAAGGATCAGCATCACCACTCCAGACTTGGCCAGCGGATCACAGGACAGTTGATAACATGCTCTGATCCTTTGTTTCACATTCCTTGTTTCCTGAAAATTTCCTGGCAGATGCTCAGGTCCTGCTGGTGACAAATCCAGAGGGCTGGAGCTAGGGAATGGCTCTGGTGGCAGTACCTGGAAAAACAATCACCTTTCCTGGGATATCTGCCTCACTGGAAGGAACCATGAGCAACACCAGCACTCTTCAGGAAGAGCCAGTGCCCATGAGTAATCCGCCTGATGCAATGTCCTGGGTTGCAAGATGTGGGTGGGGGTATTCTATTCCCATCTGCTAGGGGTGGGGCAGTTATCTTCTCTTAATTGGACAGTTTTTCTTTATCTCTTCCACAACCAATCCTCCCTCCAGGGTCTGTTAATGGGCCGCTGAGTGTCACTGCCTGACTGATAAAATTACATTATTCCATTGGGAGGTGCTCCACCCAGGGGGAGGAGCCAAGCATTCCTACCTGGACATAATCAGAGATTTTGGGACACCAGAGCAGCCTTTCCCACTGGAATCCCAGAGGTGCAGCCTCCTTCTCCACTGGATTCCCACAGGAAGACCAGGCCCAGCTACACCAGCAGTGGACCTTCAGAGGAAAACTCCACCCTTCTACAGGATCACTGCTTGAACAGAACCACATCTGTCACTCCAGGAGGAGCAGCCATCATTTAATGGGACTGCTACCAACACCCTGACCCACAGGGTGTCAGGTTGTATTCTGACTCTGTCAGTGGTTTTTTTCTGTTTGTTTGTAGTATTGCATTTGTATTTTTTTCCTTAATTTTTCTAGTAAAGAACTGTTATTCCTATTCCCATATCTTTGCCTGAGAGCCCCTTAATTTCAAAATTATAATAATTTGGAGGGAGAGAGTTTACATTTTCAATTTCAATGGAGGATCCTGCCTTCCTTAGCGGACACCTGTCTTTTCAAACCAAGACATGCAAAGAAACAGGAAAGGATGGCATTTTCTGAGGAACATGCTGCATGCTTCCCACTGGGAAACACCTTTCCAAGCTGTGTGCAGGGCACACTGTACCTGAGCAGCCTCCCCGGAAGACCCAGAGTGCAGCTAATGCTTCCTCACAACACATCAATGAAAAAACAAAACATCTGGGACCCTCACTTGTTTCTGTGGATTCCACCCAGGGCAGCACAAAGACAGCTCTGGAGAGAGGCTTCTTCTCCCTTTCCGCAGCCAGAGAGGCACCTAGATGGAAAGGAACACATTTATGGCTTCCTAAGCTGGCAGGACATTCCCGCGCAGGCTCTCAGACAATTCCTTTGACCTGAGCCTTTGGCATCTTTGAGGATTCCTTCCAGACTGGCAGTGAGGAGAGGCAGAGTCAGGGCTGCAGACAGGAGCACAGACCTCCCTCTCCTCCCCACTGAAACTGTGCCTTGCACAGGTTACAATTTACAGCGGCATTTTACAGCCAGGACAGAGCTGCCAATAAAATCAGCTTCAATTTACATCAGAAGTCTACTTAAAGGTGTCTAATGGCAAAATTCCTGAAAAGGGAGCAGGACTGAGCCCAAAGTCAGCAGCAAACCCTTAAGAGGATTAAAGTACCCAGAGTTACATTAGTAAGGATTAAATAATAATAAAATCCAGAATTCTGGAAAGGACAGAAACCCTCTCACACAAAGGCACAAGCCAGATCCTAAGTGGGGGTCAGGAAAATTTTTTCCCTGTGGGCAAACTATTCCAAGATCACTCAGTTCACAATAATTTACTTCCTTCCCGCAAACATTTGCCCTCTGTCAGGAACACAGGAGACATTGAGGAACACACTGGATTAACACTGTGCTTCCCATGCTTCACACAGGGGCATCCTTGGGATGCAAACTGCCAAGCCAGGAATAATCCCAAATCCTCACAGGGACGGGTAAAATCCCCTGAAATCATCCAAAAATTGGTGCAAGGTGCTGGCTCACCTTCCAGCTGGCAAGGGGCCAAATGGCAGGTGAGGGGGCATGGAGCCACAGGCTCGTGCTTGCCCTCTCCATGAAGGATTCCAGGCGATTCCAGCTCCTGAGAAGAGCTGGTACAGGTGCAGTCAGGAGCTACAGGGCTGAATTCACCTCACAGCAATTTTTAACCTTTCAAGTTGGTGGCCAGAGGAATCTATAAATTCTGTGATACTTTATTGAAACCATGTGTCAGCTGAATGTATCACAATGGAGATTTCAATGCACACCTTCCAGGCCTGGATGTAATCCTATCAGGTTTGGAAAATTGATGCCAGACTACCAGGAATTTCCCTGCAGAGGAGAAATCCTGGTTTAATTTCTGAGTGAATGAACCCTTGTTCAGAATAGTCTGATGGTCACAAACTCTTATTTTTAAAAAAAATGTTTTGGGGAAAAGGTGTTTTGGACACTACTCACTGGATGCTGAGATACATTCTCAGGATGTTACACATCAAAGAATTTCCTTCTCCCTCAGTTAGAAGTATGCTCAGGTTGAATCCAAACAGACAGCAAATATCAGCCATTTAAAGCAAAAATATTAGTATTTTACAATTATCTCCCAAATCAGCATCATGAAGCAGGATATTGAGGCTCCATGATAGAATTCAGACACATGAGAACACATGAGCATAACAACATGAGCAGATCCTGTCTCATCCTGCCTCATTCTGGTGTCACCTCAGGGCAGGGCAGGATTCTTTTTTTGTAAATTCAAAGTGTAAATAAGGGTAAGATAAAGAACAGTCTAATCAGCGTCTTAAAGTGTTACTCCCAGCAATCTGACAAAGAACTACCTCAATTTGCACGATTTAAAAAATTGGTGTCTTTGAACCTGTAAATGAGGGAAGATTTATCTTTCTATCAATAAGGATCTGAAGTTCCATCTCAAGTGAAAAAGTCCATTCAGCCCACACTATGGAGCTCTGCATAACACACAATAAAGACAATTTTAAAGCCCCTTCTGGAGTAAAAATGGTTTGGCTGGGAACACACCATTCATCTGTCCCACAACTGCTTGGATTAAATGATGTAGCACTGAAAGTTTCATAAAAGAAAAGCAAACCTCCTCCTGACTTTTTCCTACTCATTTGTCCAAGACTAGAAATTCTGTTCTGTGATTTCCAGATGGGAATTCACATGGATTATTACTTCCTGGTTTCCAAAGTGGAAAGAACAAGTGCTAGTTAAATGACTGAGCAGCACTGAAGAAAAGATCCTGACTCCATAAAACCTTTTAATGAACAAAATGAAATTAAATTAAGCCGGGGGGATGCAGGACCCTCCTCTCCACAATCACCCAAGAAAATCAAGAATACCAACCCTGCTTAGGCTGAAAGAAGAAGGTGTTGGGAAGGTGATCCCTGTATTCCTCTGCCTTTCTGAAGATCATTAGGAGGGAAGCTACTGAAAATTAAAATACTTAAAATACTGAAGGTGTATGGGTTTATTTGCTATTCAGGTTCAACATTGCTGAGATGCCAACAAGCAGCTGAACAGAAAAAGTTTAGGCTGGAAGAAGAATTTGGAATAATCCTGGCATGGCTGTTGTACACCTCTTCTGTTGCTAAATTCCAACCCATATTGGAAGATAGAAAGTGCATTCCTCACTGGATATACCAGGGATGTATTTCTGCCTTCACTAAAACCCTCCTGGCATCTTGAGGACAAACTGAGGGATGACCAGAACAGTCTGCGATTACTAAAATTCTTATTCTCTTTTTACTGAAATAAATATATTTCTCTGTAATTTTCCTGCCTAGGAACTCTGTAACAGATTTGTTTCCAAATATTAACATCCAGATTTCTGTAAACATGGTTTATTTGGGCAGCATTTGAGAAAGAATTGTGTAGTTATAATACTATATAAGTTTCTTGGGTACAAACTTGCTGAATTTTTCCTTCCATGGGAAAGCTCACTTCTAAACACAGAATTTGATAAAACATATCTTTGAGCTGTGTGTTTCAAGGATGGGTGGTGTTTGGCTGCCCTGTCTCCCACAGGGGAATGAGAGCCTTCTTTCTTTTTTTAACCAATGAGGTGGACAGGTGTTATCATTCAATTCTAAGCATTCTTGCACTTCTTGTATGGAGCACGAAAAAGAAAGTAGGTTAGCTCTGTACCTGGGCACCTATAGCCCAAAATTCTTCTCATCTATAGAGTAATTTTAATTAATCATATAAGCCTTCTAATATTGGAGTCAAAGAATCCTGATTCACCGTTGAGCACAACAACAGAATTGCACATTAGCAATTTTCTATATAAGATCATCTGAAGATCACAGAATTTTAGACAACTTGAAAGCCTCCTCTTCTAAAATCTCTGATTAAAACTACCCAGAGAGACACTGCTCCTCTCCAGAGCTATGGAACTGCAGGACTTGCAAAACATCAAACCCTCCAGTGTGTGTCCTGTTCCTGAGCACATCTTTAGGACTTGGATGGAAACACACTGGATATACAGTAACCGGTCCTAATTTCACCCACCTCAGACAAAGGACAGGTCACAGAATTACAAAATATTCTGGGTTACAAGGGACCCACAGGAATCATGAGTGCAGCCCCTGTCCCTGCCCAGACCCCCCAACAACCCCACCCTGTCCATCCCTGGCAGCGCTGTCCAAACCCTCCTGGAGCTCTGGCAGCCTCGGGGCCGTGCCCATTCCCTGGGGAGCCTGGGCAGTGCCAGCACCCTCTGGGGGAAGAACCTTGCCCTGATCTCCAGCCTGAGCCTGCCCATATCTTGGGATAAGTATATCCAATATCTCGGGTTTTTAATTCAAAATTTCTTCACACTGCAAATCCCTGAACTAAGTTCTTATTATTTTCTTAATTTCTCCTCCTGCAGGGAAATTTATCATTCTTGGTCTCAGCCCATTGGTCACTTACACGTGCAGATCTTGTTTGGCAAACGGGAATCTAAAGAGACTTTGCCTACTTAAAATGCAAACACATTAGGAAAATAAAATCCATTTTTACAGTTCTCCCCAAGGAGCAGGAGAATTATTAAATAAGAACACTGGGGAAATGAATCAGGCAGCTGTAAATGATTCATGGGTCACCGTGGTGGCTGCATGTGGGTGTGCACACACACAGCATTCACTGTATCACACTTTTCACTGGGGAAGGTGTCAGTGAGCACAACTGAGCAATTTCCTGAACTTTCCTCTGCTACCCCCCAGAAAAGTAAAAGAAATCAAAAGGTACATTTACTTTAAGGAAACATTTATGTTGCAAATTAATCAAGAAACAGAGATGCTAAAGGTTCTTCCTCAACCATAAATTAACACCAGCAAACCACCTCTGCATCTTCCCATCCCTGTCAGAACATTACAAACACCATATCCTGTATGAGTAAGGTGTGGGCAAGAAAACCTTAATTTTGACTATATTAATTTCATGGTTTAAATTCACAACCCTCCAAATGTTTTTGCACATGCAAGGCGTTAGCACTGTGCCTCCACAGTTAACATTTGCAAGGCATATTTCAGCCCACATCCCTGCTTCTAACCTTTTCTAACTGCTTTTCCAAATAAATTCATTCTCAGGCTGAACTTTCTCACACTTAGTCAGAGCCCAAAGGGGAATATGTTTTTAAAAGATCAGATCAATCATTTTTATTTATGGGGTTTTGAAATATTTACTTCGTACTCCATCTTGGAATAAAAAATAATGCCACTTTCTTCTTTTCCTCACTGTAACTGCAGTGGAGACACACATGGATGTATACCTATGCCCAGGTGATGAGTTTGAGGGCATCTGGCTGAGAAACTGGTAAGGAAAATGTTCTGTTTGCTGCCTACAACATCCTTAGATCCAGTGAACATTAGTGATCCCCTCCCACCAACTGTTCTGACTTAGCCCAGCACCCAGGTACACACAATAAGTAAGTATGAGCAGCTACAAATGGGGAAGAAGAAAGTAAACTCAGGATGTATTTATATTAAATATATATATATTTTATTAAATTTTCAAAAGTACTTCTTCTGAAGATCACTTTGGCACCTATTGCCACCCTATTTATCCTTAAAAGCAGTTCTTTTTAACCCTGTGACACTGCAGCAGGTGCTATGCATCCTTGCCTTCCTCGGGATTTGCTCCTGAGCTGCTCATCAGGCTGTGATGGTGACACAGTCTGACAAATTCCAATGACCAATTTTGCTTCTCCTGCAGCCTGAGGGTGGTCTGAAATACCCCAATAAATCCTCACCTGCGAGATGGTATTTGTGATTTTCAAAAATTACTTTCAAGCGAGGAAAATGGGCTCAACACAACAGAAAAGCCAAGACACACAAAGAAAAATCAGGTTGTATTATTTGGGATCAGTTGGGATTTTGTGGGATGTGGCCCAGGAGTTTCCAGTCTGTGCAGCTGGTCACAGTGAGCATTAATGTTCTCTGACTGCTGCTCCTGTTTAAGCCAGGATTTTAGGCACGAGAGAATGAGGCTGTCAGGGATGCTCTGCACTTACAGACAGGATCTGTACTCTGGGCTCTGAAGCATGGGGAGGTCACTGGAGAGCTGTGCAGGATTAACCTGCTGGCAGGCTCAGCACTGGGATCTGCTTTTGAGGAACAGCACAAAATCCAGCTGTGCATCTTGAACAGAACTGCAGGTACACAGGAGCAGGAAACGGAGACAGAAAGGCTGGGATCTACCAGCAAACAACCATTAGTGGTCTTCCAGGCCCCAGCAAATGTCCCTGAATTGCCATAGTAACAACTGCAGCAGCCCAGGAATGGAAGCAAGCAGTGCAGTAGAACTGGCTTGGAGCAGTAGAATTGGCTTTTTCCACGTTGTTTTCCTGCCCATCCCGTGGATGGTGTCCCAGTACAGCCTGGGAGCACAGCCTGCTTTAAACTGCAGCTTGCTTGTGATGGTCCTCAAAAAAGGTGTCACCAGGGAAAAATCACAGTGCAACCTCCACTGTCAGCAAGTTGTCCTGATTCAGCCAGCCTGACTGACACACTAGAGATCAAGGCTCCCAAAAGCACCACATCCTGATTCTTCCCACTTTTAACAGTTCTTTATTTAAAGAACTTAGGAATGGCAGGACTCTTCCCTACAATATCAATCAGCCCTGCTCCCCCACACTCAGGAATTCTCTCCTGGAAGAAGAACACTCATGAAGTCCCAGATCACTAACCAGACATACCTGAATGCATCAGCTGTACTTTGAGATACATTCAGCTTTCAGCAATTCTTCCCTTTCCACTTCCCTGTTCATTTTCTGGTTTCTTTCCCAGGGCACAGAACTGCAATCCAATGGCTGTGCACAGCACTAACTGGGCTGCAAGCCCAGGGACCTGCACTTTATTCCATTGACACTCACCCATTTGCTGCCTCTGGCAAGTCACTTTCTTTCCATCCTGCTGCTTCCTGCCTGCCTACAGAATTCCAAACTCCTCTGGGAACTGATCCGAGGCTCAGCCAGGCAAAGGGCGTAGAACTACTATGGACTGGGAGCACTACCTGCTGTCTCTGTTAACATTTGGTATGTTGGTATTGAAAGGCTATTGCTGAGGTGAAATTAGGCAAGTGTCATATTAATATTTGCCAGAGCAACCCGAGTTCTGCCCTGGGCTGGTCTGAAGAGGCAGAGCACTGTAAGAAAGAGCAGCAGTGAGCAGGCAGAGCAAAGCTCCAGTGCCTACACACTCTTGGGTGAACTTCATGGGCAACTGTAAAACTCAGTTCCCCTTCAAGCTCTGCAAGACATTTATGGTTACTCTGAAGATGTTCTTGTATATAAGCTCCTCTTTCCTATAGAAAAGGATGGTACCACACTCCAACAGGCTGAATATTCCAACCACAGAAGCAGAATCCCAGACTGGTTGGGGTTGGAAGTGACCTCTAAAGATCACCTTGTTCCACCCCCTGCCACGGGCAGCGACACCTTCCACTGTCCCAGGCTGCACTAAGCCCTGTCCAACCTGGCCTTGGACACTTCCAAGGATCCAGGGATCCATGGGCAGCCACAGCTTCTCTGGGCAACCTGTGCCAGGGCCTCTCCACTCTCCCAGGGAACAATTCCTTCCCAGTGTCCCATCTAAACCTCCCCATTGTGATTCTGTGACTCTGTAGCTGTGTCCCCAGCCTGGGACATGTGCACTGAACACAACCCACTGGACACCACCCACTGAACACACCCCACCTCACACCCTGGCACAGTGCAAACTCCTGATCAGGTGAGAGGAGCCACTGCCTCAGCCGTGTCCCTGCCCCCACAGGGCCCTAAACCCCCTCTTATCCCTGTGTTTATTCAGTGACCTGTCTGGGTGCCAAGAATGTCCTATGGAATGTGAGCAGCAGGAGGGAGACTGTTCAGGTTTGTAACACCCTTAAACAAGACTGGAATTACCATGGAGAATGAGAGCAGACCCAGCCCAAACACCTTCCCTGAGGAATTCCCGGAGTCTGGAGCAAACCGTACAGGCATATGAGCATCTCAGAAAAGACCTCCAGACTCTTCTGTGGGAACAGTCAGGGACCCAGATGTCAAACTAGCCACACCTGTCTAGGAAAATATATTAAATAAACAGTTTTTTCAAAGTCACCCTCTTCTCTTCCTCGTCCCTGCCAGTTAAAGTTGGTAGCAGTCAGACAAGTCTCTTTAACACATTAGCACTGTGGGTTGCATTGCTTTCTTCTCTCTCATGTGGGAATTCTGGTCTTGGACCCTGAGCCAAGGCTAGAAAAGGAGCTCCCAAAGCCATGCAGCCACGTCCCTGTGAGCACACCCCCTGCTCACCACCACAGAGCTTTGGCTCTTCAAGAATGGGTCCAAAAAATAAAGGGAGTCCCAGAGACACCATCTATTAACTATAAACCCCAGAGGCTGAAAATAACCAACTAAATGTAACAGTTTTTCCTCAAGGGAGTCTTCAAAGTGCTTTCCCAGCTGGAAAGTCTAAACACAACTGTCTCCTCTTTAGGCAGGCAGTGAACAAACAACAGATCTCAGCTGAGTTGCAGCTGGCCCCACAGCTCCCTTCCTCCCAGGGTGAAAAAAGGCCAGGATGGGCCTTCCCTCAACAGCTCTCTGACCACAGTCCCTCAGACCTGAAGGCAAGGGCACATTCCAGCACAGCCTCACCCACCAGTCAGGCTGTCATCTTCCCCACAGCCCAAGCTCGCTCGCACACCCAGACTTTGCTTCCCACACCAGAGCTGGTTTCTCCAGCACAGGAACTGAACCATGGCCCAGGTGCTCTGCACAGGCAGCAGCTGAGATGTCACCTGACACACAAAGCTGCCTTCACCAACACTTCTGGGGTGACCGCTGGTGGCTGTGAGTACCAGCTGGCTCCAGCAAGTGACCATGCAGAAAATCTGATCAGCTTTTCAAATCCCGCAGTTTGTGATGTGAACGAATGTAATATACTGTAGTTATTATGTGAATTAATCCAGGGCCCCACTGCTGGTCAAGGGACTCCTCACTCACAGGTTCAGGATGCATGCAATCTATGCCCCAAAGAAAAGCACAGGAGAGAAAACAACACCTTCCTGTATCCCTTAAATACTGAGAAAGTTTGGGAGAGGGCAGCAAAACATGCCTGCAAAGACGATGAATGTAGAGGTTCCTAAAGAGAAAGAAATAGCAGAGGAACATTGGAACAATGCAGACATCTGTAAGAGAGGGGGTGTAAACAGCCAGATTGGGTCACAGAGGAACAGCAGTGTAGCAGTGGGCAAAGCAAAAATAGCAGCAAAGGAAAGATAAATAAAAAATTCCTAAAATATAATGAGGAGCAAACAGACTGACAAGGAAACAAGAGAGTCATTGAGTGGAAAAATGAGAAGAGACGTGCAGAAGCAACTAGGGTAGGCCAGGGATTTAATCCAGCCTCAGAGGGGAACGCACAGGGAGGAAAGAAGAGAGCTGAATTGTTTCACTGCAGCACGAGGAGGAAAGAGGAAGATGGCTCTGTCAGGAAATTACAACCATGTGCACTTAGGCACAGCAGCACTGGCCCAGCTGTCTCACATCCACTCTGCAGGACAGGTGACATGTCCAAGCTGTCCCTCCAGCAGGGCATGGCTATGGTGGATCCTTCTCCTTTCCCTACCCCACCACTCACCATGTCCCTATTCTGGTGGCTTGGTTTTGCCTCCATCTCTTTCAGCTAGATGAGACTATTTTGGGATATGAGTGTGGCAGGTAAAAAGGGGTCAGTAATTCCTGCACAGGTGATGGGGCTGACCCTGCATGAAGATGGAAGCAGTTCCTGCCCCTCCTACCGCTCCATCTCCAGCATCACCACAGCAACTCCTCAGAAGCCAGGTGTAGGGAGCAACTGCTTCTTGCTGTCCTCTCCCACACTTCTGGCCATGATGTTCCCTTCTGTCCCTCTCTCCACGACCCAGACACCACAGAAGAGGCATCTACATCCACAGAAATCCTTCTATAGCTCCAACAACATCAAGTCTGCCCACACAGCAAAGGTGCGAGCCCTCATGTCTTTTTCTCTCTTCACATCTCACTCTGCCCTATCTTTTTCAGCCAAAAAAGTTCCCACAACAGGTGGGAAGGGGAGAAGCTGACTTATGGGAAAAAAAAAATCTCTCTTTGCACAAGGCGGTTCCCAAGCTCTGGCAAAAGTACCCAATACCCAAACAGCAAGCCCAGGATGCACACAGCCTAGCCCAGAACATAGCAATGCCTGCCAGCAAACTTCAGAGCAAGGGAGCCAGGAGATGAGCTCAGAAAGCCACAAAGTAAGTAAAACACCAACAGGCAGCTGAGCAATGACTGAGAGACAGACACCAAAGTAGGTGACAGGAGCCTGGGAAGGAGTTTCTGTGCCCTGCACAGAGCTGGACTCTGTCAAGGGAGAGGCTCAGCTGCAGAGCCCAGCTTCCCCTATGAGCACTACACTGTGTGTACAGAGTGATGTGGGATGGCTGCTTGCTACTGAGATGTTTCAGCTCAGGGCTGAGGATCTCCATTTCCCACCTGCAGTGAAGTCAGTCCTGCTTCCTTTTGCAGACAGAAAGCCCAAGATCCCTCTATGCTAATGCCAATTGTTCACCTACCACAGAATACAGTGAAGAAAGAGCTCAGAAAAAGGTGGTCTGGCTGTACTTTTTATTTTTCTTTACTATTTATGTAACATTTCTATACCCACCCAGTGAAAGTTTGGTGCTTCCAACCTGCTGTCTGCAACCACCAATGTTGGGAACTTACCTTTCCAGTGGGAATCACAGTTCTTACCTAACACATAGCAAAACCCAGGTGGGCAGAAGCCTCAGGAGATCTCTTGTCTGACCTCCTGCTCAAAGCTCAGTCTGTTCCAAGCTCAGTCCTGGTTACTTGAGACTTTACCCAGGCTGGTCTTGTAAACCTCCAATAATGCAGGACACACCTCTCTGGACAGCTGACTCCACAGCACCAGGGAGCACAGCCTCAACCTCTCTTGTCTCCAGCTGATGCCCATTATCTCTCAGTTCTCCTGTCACCTGGAACTGCCTGGCTCCACCTTCCTACTCACCCCTCACAGGGGGAATGAGTCTGTCTCCAGCTCCCGCTGATGGCACCTCTACCGCTGCTGCCCCGGCCCTCTCTCAGCCCTGGGCCGGCCCTGGCTCTCCCTCCCTGGGGCTGGGGCACATCCAGCTGCAGGTTTAGGGTTTAAAAATCATACAGGGCTGGACGCCGCTAGAGGCTGGCAGTGCCCTGCCCCTCCCCGGCAATGGAGGCAGGGGGAGCTCCGCTCACGGTCCCCTCACAGCGCTCACCGGGCAGCTCCCGGGGCACCGCGCCCCCCTCGCGGGAGGGGGACAGCGACAACCGTCTGANCCCGGCCCCGCGGGGCCCTCGGGGAGCGGGACCCCCGCCCGGCCCCTCGCGCCGCGCTGTACTTACTGCCTTGTGAGGCTCCTTCCCCTGAGGCAGCTTCGGTGTCTGCAAAGAGAAAGAGCTGCGCTTAGATCCGCCGGCCGCGCTGCCCCGGCCCCCACCGCCGCCCCGCTCGCTCCCTCGCTCTCCTCTCCGCCGCTCTGCACGGCCCGCCCTGCCCCACGCGGGACGGAGCGGGCGGTGAGGGGCGAGCCCGGGGCTGCGAGCCCGGACACGGCCAACAAGGGCTTGTGCTTAAAGCGCAGCTGCTCACGGTCATATAATGGTCTGGGCTGGAAGGGACATTAAAGCCCAACTCGTTCCAGCCCCTGCCATGGGCAGCGACACCTCCCACTGTCCCAGGCTGCTCCAAGCCCTGTCCAGCCTGGCCTTGGGCACTGCCAGGGATCCAGGGGCAGCCACAGCTGCTCTGGGCACCCTGTGCCAGGGCCTGCCCACCCTCCCACGGAACAATTCCTTCCCAATATCCCATCCATCCCTGCCCTCTGGCAGTGAAGCCATTCCCTGTGTCCTGTCCCTCCATCCCTTGTCCCCAGTCTCTCTCCAGCTCTCCTGGAGCCCCTTTAGGCCCTGGAAGGGGCTCTGAGCTCTCCCTGGAGCCTTTTCCTCTCCAGGTGAGCACCCCCAGCTCTCCCAGCCTGGCTCCAGAGCAGAGGGGCTCCAGCCCTGGAGCAGCTCCATGGCCTCCTCTGATCACATTTTAACAGGCAAGTGCTGTGAACCCAGGAAAGAGAGCAGTGAACAGCGCACCTGGCTCAGCACCCGTGGGATTTGGCACAACCAGCTCCACCACCGTGCCTGCCCTTCACAGGCAGTGATGGCAAAGCCTCCACAAGAGATGGGCCACATGAATCCCCCCAGGGTGATTCCACCCTGGTCTTACTGAAGGCAGATGTGAAAAGAAGGGAGAAAAAGCTCCCTCCACTGTCATCTGTAGGACTGCAAGAAGCACACAGCAGGGATCATGTTCAAGCCCTAAATGAATGCAACAGGCAAAGCTGCAAGCTGGGACACAAACCCCAAAGTTACAAGTCAAGGATCATAAACAATTAGGACTTCCAAGCCAGTTTGAAGTGTTTCATATTCGTCCTAAATGACATATACTGTGTGTCACATTATCTAATAACGTAACTGTCTTGCAAAATATTCCATATGTCTGTTCGAATGATGCTTGCACTGTGCTGGAAACCACAGCTGCAGAATAGCACAACATTTTTGAATTTAAAATTTTCAACCTTAAGTAATGAGCACTGTTTGCATTTAATTTCCTTATTTCTTAAAAATAATAAAAACAAATGATTGTGAGTTTGTGAATTGGTACATTTCTACTTGATTAACCTGCCTGATTAGATAATTTTTCTAAGCAACAGTATTAATTTGGCACAACTTCATAAACTCGGGGGCCAGATCAGAAACCCTCAGTATCAGATGCAGAACCCTGACAGCAAAGCCCAGGATTTTTCCACAGCTGCTACTTGTTTGAATTCCCACCCATCATTCAAGGAAAAGCAGTTATGGCACAACAGATTTATGCAAAATGCTGTCCTGGTGTTCACAAGCAACAGCATAAACAAACCATAACAGATATGCACTATTTGAATAGCTTTAAAAAGTACTTTAGTAAAAATTTAACAAGAATCAGACAACACACAAAATTTGAAGAACAGCCCTTTCTGAACCGCATCAAAAAATGTTGTTACTCTTAGTCGTAAGACAGACTAAAGTATTCATGAATTAAAAAATGACCAACTAAAAATCCCCTTACAGCCCACTCTATATCACCTTTGAGGTCAGACCGAGTAATTCCAGTTGTGAAACAAAAGACAAATTTCTGAGAAAGTTGCAAAAGTCAGTAAGAATAGGGAGGTGGGCAGGGAAGTTGGAAAATGGGCCAGTTAACTCCTGTGTCCCAAGAAACTTTCGGCATCTCATATGAGTATGTGCTGCAGACTGGGAAATGTGCACAGGAAAAATGGATCTTGGGATGCAGGGCAGGGGGCAAAGGACCTCCCCAAAATCATCTGATATTTTCAGTAACCAATAAACAAATGAACCCCAACTTTCTACAGCTCAGGAACACCATCTCTCCTCAGGGATGATTATTCCTCTATTAGTTTTCTACTCCTCACCTCAAAATCCTTTGACAGAAGGACAGAACTGCTCAAACTCAGACTCCAAAAAATGTGCACTTTGGCAAAAAGCATTTTTCCATATTCACCATTTGAATTAGTCATCTTCCTTTTCATATTTTTTGAATTGAGCAGAACCCATTCTTGGAAAACATTAATCTGAAACTTGAAAAGCTTTGAGAAGTTTTTTAACAACTGGTGAAGCTTGAAACTTGGTGTGAAGAATCCAGCCCCACTCAGAGCATGCAGGATCTATTCTGGTGAGGGCAGCTCAGCCCCCGGCTGGCACAGCCCTGTGGGGAGGACACGGAGAGCTGATGGGCTTGGAGGGAGGCAATGCAGCAACTTATAATGTAAATAAATAATAATGAAAAACAACTAGAGCAAAATCATCAGTCAGCCCAGAAAAGCTTATCTGGGAACAGAGAACTTCCACCAATTCTTGGGCTAGAGGTGATATCCTGCGAGGGTTAAACTCAAGCCTTGCTATTTTTTTTCTTTGCTTTTGGAAGAATTCTCCTTTGGGTACAAATCTTCCTTGCTTGGCCTCAGCCCAAAGGTTTATAAATTTGCTGTTTGAAAGTCTAATAAAGCAATTTCAGCCTTTTTTTTTTTTTAGTTATCTAAAAGTGAAATAATTTTCCTGACTCAAAACATGCAGATGCTTTGCTGCTCATGTTGCTTAAACACGACCCAACCGTACAAAGCAGAACTTTCTAGCTGACTAACTCCTGAAGGCAATCCAAACCTTTTAATGACCTGAGAAACCCCACACAGCTAAAATAAAAGCACTGTAAGCAAAACATTTTTAAGCCCCGGGTTGCATGTAGGTGAAGCGGTAACATTTGGGACAGAGCCTTCCATTGGCACTGGGAATGCGCAACCCCTCCGCTCCATCTGAACTCCAGCAGGAGGAAGGAGCTGGGATCCTGCAGGGCTACAGAGCAGCTCACAAAGGAGCCTTTCAGCTCCACAACATAACTTTTTTGTTGGGTTTCTTTTTTATTTTATTTGTGAGTTTTAGGGAGGCAAAGGGGAAGGAACACAATCTTTTCTTCCTCGATGAAACAGTGAGGAGATTTCTTACCTATATTTCTGGTTCTTTGCAGAACCCTTACGTGGGGATTTCCGTGCCTAGATCTCAGTTTTCAGGGGAAAGCAGAATGGGAACTTGTCCCTGCAAGGCAGCACATCATGAAGCAGAGCTGCCTCAGCCCTTCTGCAAACTGCCTGAGCAGTTGCTCCCTGAAATTCTCCAGCCAATGCTCAGCATCACAGGGAAGGCTCAATAAACTAAGAAAATGCCCTGTTTTATAACATAAACTCCCCTGCTCCTGAAAGCAGACAAGAAAAAAAATGAGCCTCAAGAACACAGGTCACCTCCAACGCAGCTTGTCTGCCACAGAGAGCTGGAGTGGAGGCAGGTGCAGTTATTAAAAAAATCCAGAAAATTTCTCAAAAAACTGCTCATTGCAAAGAAAAATGTGATGCTGCCAGGGTA
Organism: Dicaeum eximium; assembly: GCA_013396995.1. Lineage (NCBI taxonomy): Eukaryota > Metazoa > Chordata > Aves > Passeriformes > Dicaeidae > Dicaeum > Dicaeum eximium. The sequence continues at coordinate 525,017 of VWZP01007308.1, read as the reverse complement.
AAATTCTTCATGTGGAACTGAACATCTCAAAAGATGAGAAGACATTAAGTTCTGCACAGGGCAAAACAAGGAGTGGATAAGGACGGATCAACTGCACGAGCAGAGAGAATGACAGACCTTCCCCCTTCTGTAAGGCCCAGGCAGGCTCTGGACACAAAACCAGCTCAGAAATAACCCAGGTCAAAGCAAGAACAACTAGAGGCCCCCAAACCTTGCAATTTGTGTCACTGAGTGGTGACAGATGGGCTGATGACATAGATGTTTTGTTCTGCCCCAAAGGTCCAAAGTGGATCAACACCAGTTTCTTTGCTCTGCCCTGGCCTGAGCCTTTTCTGTCTCCTGCTTTGTCATCTGCAGCACCATCCCAGGGCTTGGCCAAGACCTGTTAGTGTCACAGGAACCACACAGACAAGCAGAGAGCAGAGGCCTGGAATGGGGTATATCCTTCAGCAAATCACAAACAGCAGCTATTGCTGCTGGAATGGCCAAAAAACCTAAAGAGAAGAAAGGGGCCTCAGTTTGTTCTAGCTCCTCTGATGCTGAGCTGGTGAGTCTCCCAGAATCTGTCCAACTTTGGGAAAGGCAGATGTTATGTGACTGATGGGTAGCCAGACCTTGGGAAAACCATGGGTGGCACCCAGGAAATCCATCCTGCAAAGAGGGAATCCAGGTTCTGCCATTGCAGTCTAGCTTCTCCCTTGCCCAGACAGAAAGAAAGGACTGAAAGATTCAGGATTGGAGTTTCTGGCAGCTGAGAACTGCACAGACTGGGTCAAGGGAGCTCACATTGCAGTGCTTCAAGGAAAGGCAGCTCTGGGAGAGCTGGCTGCCAGTGCCCTGGTGCTGGATCTGAGACATGGACAGGAGATCACAGGGAGAACAGGAACGTGCAGGGTTACACCCTCAGTGCACCGATCCCAACACGTTATCCCACCTTTGTCACCCTAGGGCACCACCAACCCCTTCTCCTCTATGAAGCCTTGGGGCAATAAAAGCATCTTTCACAAAAATCCCCTTCACTCCTGCAGTCTTCTGCCATCCCAGCACCATTCCTGGTCCAGTTCATGCACAACTCACACTGGATAATATCACACAGGGCTTTTCTCCAAAGAATCCTTCCTTCTTTTTTCCTACCCACCCTTAACCTTTCACTGCAGGTTATTCCTCTGCAGCCAGGTACCCTCTGCCCAGTGCCTCAGCTCCCTGCGAGAATCCCACTGGCAGAGCTGCATCATGTGTGCAGTTTCATTTCTTGCTGAAGAATGTAGATGGATAAATAACTCATTGGTATTTTTATTGTCTTAAGGCAATTCAGATGCACTTTAAATGTTACTACTACATGAATCCATTTACTGTAACATAAACTAACACTTTCTAAGTATCACAGATATAAATTCTGCTTCTCCATCACTGATGTGAGAATTAGTGATATATTTCCACATTTAGAATGTTGAAAATTTTCATCTTCTGCAACTACACATGATGAAGACCTTGGAAGCAAAAGTCAAAGTCATGTCTCCACCGAGTTCATGTCAAAACTATGGATGTCAAACATACAGGTCTGTGTTGATCCACCTGTATAATTTAATATATTGCTTAATTTAATTTTCAAAATATAAATAAATACAAATGAATCAGATCATACACTAGGAGGTGACATCATACTAACAGAGCTCCTAAAATTCCAGCCGAATTAAAGATCCCATAATGCTTGGGGAAGAGAAGTAAAATAAAAGCAATCCTTGTCCCACATTTAAATACTACAATTATAATTGCAAAATTATTGCAATGATGTGATGTAATGGTAAAGCACATCCCTGTTATTTTAGGGATTTTTTTCCTTAAGCTGCAGAGTGAAGGTACTTGAAGCTACATTTGAAGGACTTTAAGGAATTTTGTTGGTATTTAGAAAAGAAATACCAGCATGGAAAAACAATTCTGTGTATCCAGAGGTACAGAAGCAGCTCTGTGATATTAAACAGCACACAACGAATATGCAACAATGCAATTAAGGATGTGTTACGAGATTGTGACAAACTCTGAGCAGTTAAGGATGCATGTTCACTTCTCAGCTGTGCATGTGCTCACTTTTGAGAGTTTGAGCATTTAAAACTTAGTATTAGCGTTCATTATTCCTGGATTTTCAACCACTGGTTACACCTGAGGAGCTAAAGCAGATGCTCCTGCCAGCCTGGCACAGTGATTCCTCAGGGGGACAGGAAACAAACCCAGAGAAAGGCTCAGGAGGAGCTGGTTTCCAGTCCCTGCTGTTCTGGTATTTCAGAGCTCCAAATACTGCAAACTACACTTTGATTGAATAAACCACCTCAAACTCTCACATTTCTGCAATTAAGCAACATTGGATTGTTCAGTCTTACAGAAAATTCAGATCAAGCCACTCCTGACCAAGCACGAGACCCTTCATGCACACAGTGCATTTGGGAAGTGACCTGAGCTGACAGCAGGGGCACAGGGGCAGCTCAAGGAGCATTTTGATTTGAACCTAAAAATACAGCAGTCAGAATGCCCATATCTGATTTATATTCTCCCAAGCTGACTTCTCAGGGATGGATGGAACTCCCAGCTGGGCAGGAGTGCAGAGCACCTCAGGGAGATGCCACCACACTGCTGGCACTGGGACCTGCCAGGCAAAACTCTGTGATCTGAGCTCCCCCTGCACACAGTGATGCCCTCGACAGCCCTGTGCAGTAAATACTGCTTCAAACACAGGAGCTGCTCCTGACCTGGGGAGAAATATTTACTCCTGCAGGAGTAAAGAGCCACAAAACTGAGACAGCCTCAAAGTTTATCACTGGGCCCCTCTCAATGGGACACCCCAGAAAAGAATTACTGGTGACCAGGGAAGCAGCAGAGCAACCTTCAAGACCTTCCTGAAAATAGACCTAAAATCACAGAATATCCTGGAAGGGTCCCACCAGGATCAGCCAGCCCAGCCCCTGTCCCTTCCCAGACACCCCAACAACCCCACCCTGTCCATCCCTGGCAGCGCTGCCCAAACGCTCCTGGAGCTCTGGCAGCCTCGGGGCCGTGCCCATTCCCTGGGGAGCCTGGGCAGTGCCAGCACCCTCTGGGGGAAGAACCTTGCCCTGATCTCCAGCCTGAGCCTGGCCTGAATCTGTGTTATCCCAGGATTCCCAAGATTCCAGCAGGACTGAGATACCTCTGTGTGCTCGCACATGGGTCTGGAAACAGTTGTAATACTTGTATTTCTTCCCACATATTCCACACTCATAAGACCCTGAAAAACAAGAGAGAGAAGCACACATCACCATGAGAGATCAGGGAAAAACAGTCTCCCTGCACACCGATCCATAAACTGCGGGCAAAAGGGTGCGCTTGTCAGCAAAGTAATTTTTGGAAGGTTCATGAAGATAAATGCAGGAAATCACTATCCCAGACATTATTCTTTCTGTCAGCCTTATTTAAATTTCCTTGGCATATTATCCTGAACTTACATTTTCAGTGTATCTTTTTAACTTTGCTAGCGTGAAAGAGCCACTCTCAAAATAGCCCGACTTATAATTTTATAATAATGACTAATGTTTCCTATGGACAGAAATAACCTTGAATTACTTTTCAGTAAGTTCCTAGTAGCTGGGAAAAAATTCTTTTCAACTGAAAAAAGAAAGCAATATGTTATCTCAAGCCCCAGAGTTTTCAAAATTTCTCAAGAAATGCACAATGTAGAAATTTCCCAAGAAACCCACAGAGATTTGGTAAATATCCACCCAGAGGAAACCAAATAGATACAAATAGAACTTTTGCCCTTTTTAAGGAAAAGCACATGACCACAGTAGTCCCTCTTCTCAATTTGTGTCTCTAGTTCCAGAAAACACACATCTGCAAATAGTCATTTGAAATGAAACCAGACGAAAAGAGCTGGGAGAAGCATTTGTAATGAAGTTATGCCATGAATTTAGACTCTTCTGTTATTGAACAAGCAGACAAATTTCCTTAGATTTGTTACTTGAGTTGATTCAATCTCTGTTTTTCCTACTTCCATTTTGTTGCACAGGCTATAAATTCACTTTCCAGGCTCTTATTTGCAGAATACACTGCATTTCTTAACTGTCCACCAGAGCTGTGGAACTGGGATCCCCCCGGTGCTCTTTGGAGAGGGGAGAACACCACTTGACTGAAGAGGAGGTGGGAGAAAAAAGGGCTGCATTAATTTGGTATGAATGCAGAGTTTCATTTCTATGCACCTTTCCTCACACAGCCTGGAAACAATCTTTTCCTGACCGTGCCAAACAGCAAAACTCAGGGAGGAGCCACAAATGAGAACAAAAACATTGACACACATCCAGATAAACATTCCCAAACAGCATTTCAAAGCAATACTCACCTGGAGCTACTCAAAATGAGCTCTTGCCAGGAACAAACCAGGGTGCTGTCTGAACACACTATGCCCACAGTCCTTTTTCCCCTTCCCATGTCCCATTCTTACAGCCTGGGAAGAAAACACCCCCCTTCAGAGTGTCAGAGCCCTGAATTCCCTGCCCATCACTGACAGCACCACCTGGGGCTGTGTCCTGAGCTGGGGAGACTCCTTTGTCACTGATGCTGAAAGAGGCCACTTGCCACAGTCTGATACACCGGAGTACCCAGCTGAAAAAATACTCACATATTCTGATAGCACAGGCACTTGGCTGTATCTGATCTGCTCCAGAGCATTTTTATTATCATTGCTCACTGTATTTTATATAGATACACATCTGTGGGACAGTCACCACCTGTGGTCACTCCATACAGGCTGCCTGAGTGAAACCCAGGATATCAGCAGGTCAGCAGTGTTTACCAGCACTCATTCCCATGCTCAAGGACTGATTATTTTCACCACCAACCTCCAAAAGTTTTTCTGAAAACTCTTGGAGCTGGAGCCCCAAAGCAGCAGACGAGAGCACTCACCACCCCCTGGGCCCTACAAAGAGGAGCCCTGAGCACAGCTGAGGTTCAGCTGAACCAACAGCACGATGGGACTGATGCCCACCCACATCCCAACAGTGCTGGCTGCACATGGAGCACTGGGAAGGGTTGGAATGAGTCCAGAGGAGGCCATTGAGTTAATCACAGGGCTGGAGCCCTCAGAGCCCCTTCCAGGGCCTAAAGGAGCTCCAGGAGAGCTGGAGAGGGATTGGGGACAAGGGATGGAGGGACAGGACAAGGGAATGGCTTCCCACTGCCAGAGGGCAGGGATGGATGGGATATTGGGAAGGAATTGTTCCCTGTGAGGGTGGGCAGGCCCTGGCACAGGGTGCCCAGAGAAGCTGTAGCTGCCCCTGGATCCCTGGCAGTGCCCAAGGCCAGGCTGGACAGGGCTTGGAGCAGCCTGGGACAGTGGAAGGTGTCCCTGCCCATGCCAGGTCCCTTCCAGCCCAAACAATTCTATGATTCAATAAGTTGGTACAAACAGGTCAAACACAGTGAGGGGCTCTAGGCTGAATTTTTTCCCCCATTTTTATTGTATTTCCTACTTCTTCTGGAGACAGTCTGTGGCACAGAAATGCACTGGCTGTGCAGAAGTTCTCCAAGAAGGTCAGCTGTGCAGGTAACTGTGCAGTGCCTTGTTTCTGCACTGTGAACCCAGGCAGAGGCTGCAGCCCTTGTGCAGGGGCTGTGCTGGACACCAGGGGCAGGAGCTGAGGCAGGAGAGGGTCCACGTGTCCCAGGTCAGGGGACCTTTTGTGCAGGTGTCCTGAAGCTCCCAAGTCTCAGGTGGAACCCAGGGAAGGTTGGAGTCAACTTTGAGGGGGACACCTGCACTCACCCTCTGTCCACAGGTGGTAGAGCAGCACCCCAAAGCACAGGGAATTGGTGAGGGTGTGGGGAGGTGTGTTACAGACCTGAGGCAGAGACACAACTCAGCAGCCACAGCTGTGTCCTCAGCTCACCACAGGCCCTCATGTTAGAGAAAGGAGGGGTGACTTGCCACAAAAAATGTACTGTTAATAGTGGAGGAAAGGTGAAGTGGAGGAAGAAGGACATCACTGTGTGTTAAGGCCTTGCAGAGAACATGCCCATGTGGCCTTGGACACCAGCAGTGAGGTCACTGTACACTCGGGGTGTGTCATGCAGGTCACAGCCAGTGGTAGCAGGAGGGGAGATGGGGAAGGTTTGGGGTTAGTTGGTGCACTCAGTTGGGCCGGGCTTTTCCTGAGCCTTGCAGCTGGAATCTGGGCAATGCACCCATTGCTTCCAGAGCTTCCTTTGCTCCCTGAGCCCTGGTTAGACTTTCACACCCTTCCATCACATACCGGACGTGTATCTCAATGCATGGTCAAAAATCCAGGTCCCTGAATATCGATTTCGTGTATATCCAACGGGAGAGCCACGTTCCACTGCTTTTCCATCTAAATTGTGCAAAAAGAAATCAGAAAAAAGCCCTTAAAGTGGATGCATTTCCAAGGAATAATGATGGCTGACGCCCATTAAAAATTTCCAAGACCCATCTGTCCCTGTGGCTTCCTGATAAGATGTCAGAGGTCTCACAGAATTTCTTAAGGCTTCTGCAGTACTATTTTACCTCACCAGGGAGAATCCAAAGTGCTCTTGAATTTCATATGCTGAGCAGCTCAGCAAGTGAAACATCAGCACCATGGCATGAACCCAATGTGTGCATGGGAGGTGGACAGAGAGGCTCAGAGCAGAAGGATTCTCTCTTCACTCTGTCTCAGAAAACATTTCTGATTTAATACATTACTTGAAAAGTCCTCTCCAAAATGTTCCTCGTAAAGCACCAGATTGGGAGAGCAGATTGAGAGCTTAAGGACTCTTGTATCAAACTTCTCCTGATCAGCTTGCAGATAACTCAGTCTTCCAGGACACAAATACTGATCTGATGCTATTCCCAACAGGAGGAAATGATCCACATCTGACAAACAGTCTCCCCCTCTTTCTCCCGCATTATAACACAAGTGCCCTTTGCTTTTCTTCTCTCCAGACAGCTCTGTGGTGGGACTTCTGTGCCTCTCTGTCCTGCCTTCCCTGCCCTGAGAAGTATCCATGAGCTGTGGCTCTTTAAGTGACCCTGGCCTGAGGTCAGCATGTGAAACTTGCCAGAAGAAGAGAAGAACAGGAAATGTGGCACCTCTGAGCTGTGCAGGGCAGGATCCCCACCCCAGGGACATCCTGGCTACCATAGGGGTCCAGGTGGGTGCAGGGGGGAGTGGGGGATTTGCACCAGTTGCAGCTGACAGGAGCCAGGTGAGAGCCAACCTCTCCACTGGCTTCCTCTGCTTGGGATGCCAGAGGGGGATCCTACAGGATGGAAAGACTTCTGTGGAAAAGCAGCTGAAAGGAAAATGGTCCAAACCCAGAAACAGCTCTTCAGCTGGGGGACTGTGGCCACTGTCCCCAACCATCCCACCCAGTACAGCCCCTTCCAGCCCCCACGGGGTTTGGGATGCTCCACATGGCTGGAGGCAGTGTCTGGAGTAGTCCAAAGTGCTGGGAGAGACAGGAGCTGGTGCAAGCAAACAGGAGGCAAAAGGCCTGGTTTGATGTAAACACTGCAAGGGAATAGCAGCAACTGAGCTGGGAATCCCTTTTATAAATTGCTCCAAGTAACAAATAAAAATATAAATAGAGCAGATGTGTGACTCAGAAAAGAGATCTTGTAAATCTTGTAGTGTGCATTTCAGCTGAGTCCTAAGGCTGAGCCCGGCAGGAAAGCTGTCACTTGGAGCCATGTGTGCCCCGAGCCTTCAGCACAGACACATCCCCCGTTAACCAACTGTCCCAGCACCCCCTGAAAGGAGACAGGCTGGGAGTCAGCAATTCCACACAGAGCAGAGGGGTTCATTCGCTCCTGATTCACCACTTCATCAGGAATTGCTATAAAAATAACCATTTTCAACACCTCCAGTCCCAGCTTCCCCAACGAAGGTGAATCAAATCCTACCAAAGCCTTGCCTGTCTGCATGGAGGAAGGGATTGGGATACAAGGCTCTCAGATCCCAGGGCAAGGAAAGCTCCCGAAGTGCTGGGGAGGAGCAGCAGAGTCACAAAGCAGCTGGAATGGCCAGTGAGGAACTGAAATGGCCAGTGGAGCAGCTGGAATGGCCAGTGGAGCAGTGGCACATGGGGCACATTCCTGGTGTGAGGTACCCTGGTGTGTGCAGAGAGATGGGCACAGTGCCCGTGTGTGATTTCCATGGGGGGACAGAGGGGACCAGGTGCCAGAGCTCAGCAAACACAAGGAGCTGGGCATCACAGGTGTGCACACAGAGCACAGGACCTGATGGCCAAACAGGAGTTATTCAGAGCCACCTCCCCAAAAACAGAGGTCATAGGAATGGCAGACAGGGGCACTTCCAGGGCTTTGTTCACAAAGGAACTGGCACCAACCCCCATCATCTCCAGACCAAACTGCCTTTAAAGAAGCCCAGGCTTTACAATGACCAATACAACATGTGTTTCACTGGAAAAAGCCCTTCCAGACAGAAGCTCTCCAGTTTATATGGCTTTCCACTTGTAACTGGTCAATGAATCTCTCCTTCTCCCCAGGGTCCATACATTGTCAGTGTCTCCCTCACACCAATCTGTGCCCAATGCTCTCCATAGGGACAACACAGAATCACAGAACCATGGAACAGCCCGAACTGAAGGGACCCACAGGGATCATTGAGTCCTGTCCCTGCCCAGACACCCCAACAACCCCACCTTGTCCATCCCTGGCAGCGCTGTCCAAACGCTCCTGGAGCTCTGGCAGCCTCGGGGCCGTGCCCATTCCCTGGGGAGCCTGGGCAGTGCCAGCACCCTCTGGGGGAAGAATCTTGCCCTGATCTCCAGCCTGAGCCTGCCCTGGCCCAGCTCCAGCCCTTCCCTGGCTCCTGTCCCAGAGCAGAGACCAGAGCTGTCCCTTGCAAGGAGCTGCAGCCCCTGGTGAGGTCTCCTGTCACTCTGCTCTGCTGCAGCTGAATAATCCCAGTGCCCTCAGCAGCTCCTCACTGGCTTCCCCTCACCCAAGTCAGCCAAGAGCAAAAGCCCCTTCCCCACTGCACAGCAATGCAGCCAAGCTCAGCTGGAAGCCACCACTGCCAGAGGACACCAACTGCAGAGCACCTGCTGCTGCTCAGCCAGGAGCTGTGAGGAGAAGAGGGTCCTGTGAGACAAACACCCAACCTGCAGATGCTTTCAGCAAGGGCTGGTGGCCATGGCTCGATGAGAAGCTCCCATTGCTGTCCATCAGTTACAGCTCCACCTCTCCCTCCCAGGGCACCAGGGATGCTTTTCAGCTTTGCCCATGTAATGATCAAGAGCTGCAGAGGCAGAAAAACTCTGAAAATACACAGAGTATTTCTTCCAAACTGTAAAATCTTTATGCCAGAAATAGTTTTGGACTTCTTAGGCTTTCCCTAGACCTGCACAGAGAGCACTGACCTCCTGCCCTGCTGTTCTTAGTGGCTGTCCTGTGGTGGAAGGGAGGACAGGATGCTTCTGAGACAATCACCAGCTAAGGATATCTCCCGGGTTTCTTTCCAGCAGTGTGGACAATGACCAACAAAATCCAACATCAATTCCTCTTTTCTCTCCCCCTGCAGGACAAACCAACCCCAACTGCAATGCTGGGCAGCTCAAATCAGTTTCCTCCTGGGTCCCTTAAATGAAACCTGGTCCAACTGCTCTTCCTTCTTTTTACTAGCAAGTGCCTTTGGATCTCAGAGCCACTGCAGGGCTCTGCTCCAGGCCAGGGACAACAGAGGCAGTGCAAGAGTGGTGCCTTGCCAGGTTCCCACAGGAAGCCCCTTTCGCTGGAGCAGGAGGAGAGGACAGTTTGATGTTCACAGAGAAAAGAAAAAGCTTCTTCTCATCACAGCAGGAGGTGGGGTGGGGACAGGAAGCACTGTTTTGAACAGGGCACACCACAGCTAGCCCAGAGTCAAAAGTATTCCCACAACTGATGAGTGATCAGGAAAACAAACAAACAGCAACCTGTAAAACCTGCTCTTGAGCTTATACTCATTTACAGAAAGCATCCACATTCCTCAGAGTAACTTTCCTCAGAACATCTCAGCTGTTTCTCAGGCTTTCCTTTCCAAGTTCCCCATCTATGTCAAACACACCCCCAGCCCTGGGCTCACCAGGTGATGCAGGCAACTGATGGGCAAGTCCATGGACATGCCAAAAGAAGATAAGGAGCTTTTTCTTTCAGATCCTGGCTGAGCCTTTGAGGGCAACCAGAGGCAAACAGACACAGATGATCAATAATCCTGAGCCAGGACCCCAAGACTGATGTTCACCCTGGCTCTGGGCCCTCCAGCAGAGCTGAGTGTCCAGGCACAGCTGTCCAGAGCCTCACCCTGTCCCCACACCCCCTCAGAGAATGGTGCCTCGAGCCTTACCGAGCGTCTGCTGGTTGCGCACGCCGCCGATGACCACGCAGATCTCTGCAGGCACATCCCCCGGCCCATCCTTGATGTTCTTCTTGGAATCTTTGGTGTCGTCCTGCCAGATCACCTCCTCGATGTAATCATCTGGTACCTCTGTCTTCACTTTCACCTCAGTCATCATTCCAGCCTCTTCACTGGGGGAGGACTGAGATGTCACCGAGTCGGAGCCCTCGGCTTTCGGGCTCTGTGGGCTCCTCTTCAAACACTCCCTGAAGGGTGAAAGAGAGGAGAGAACGTGAATCCTCAATGCCAAGTGCTCATTTTGTCCTTGCCAGGACCTAATTCAAGGTACTCTGGTTTATGCAGGTTATTTAAAAGCAGCATATTAATGTGTGTCTGCCATACATGATAAGTAATTAAAATTTAACAGGACCAAAGCAATAAAATGATTTGCTAGTAATGAAAATAACCTTAATCATCACAAACAACTGTAGTGCTCATAAACACACTGGACCCCTAAAGAAGAGCACAGAACTTGCCCTGGTTGCCAGCAGGCCATGGGCACAGCTCCAGCAATTCTGACTGCAGGAATTTTGCCAACACTAGTCCATACACACAAAGCCATATTCTCCTGTGGCGCTTGGGGACATGAGTCACTGGTGGACCTGGCATTGCTGAATTAAGTTTAACTTGATGATCTTCAAGATCTTTTCCAACCTAAATGATTCTATGATTCCCTGACATTTTTAATTTTGAGCTATCTCCACCCTCAATCGCATCCTCTCTCTTATCCCTTCAAGCAATCTGACATCTCCTGGTATTCAGAGGCTTTATTGAACATACACAGTACTGATCAAAGGGGATCATCTGGAGGATGAGGATACTTAGGGAGACTACCACGTTATGGACAGATACAACTATTGGGGATGACAGGGAAAGCCTAATGGAGGGGGAAAGGCAGAGGAGGTCCACGGTGCTCAGAAACAGGTTAGGAAATAGCATGTGTTTTCATCTGGGAAAGAAAAACTGGGAATCTGTGGGAGAAAATAATCTAAACAAATACTCAAAACCCTTTAAGAAAAGGAAACCGGACACCTCAAAGCTGTAAAACAACATCAAAAGGTGCTGTGGTGGCAAAAGGCAAAGGGGGTTTGAGCCCACCAGACAAGGATGTGGAAACAAGCAAGTGGAGATCCTTTAGCATCACTCTTTATGGACCCCCAATTTTTCATAGTGGTTATTAATACACTCCACCATGCAATAGAATAATTGTTGGTTCAGTTTGTGCAGAAATCAGAACTAAATATATAATGGCTCAGAAACAGAAACCACGGTGACATATTTAGAGTCATGTAAACACTGGGAACAGTGTTTTGTCTGGAAGCAGTGTTTGAAAACATTTTAGGCAGAAGTAACAAAATAAAATGAAAAACAGGCTGAACTTATGGATGATCATTAGATCATGCAACAGAGAAAAAAGTCCCATTGCTTGGAACATCATAAAGTTCATCAGGACAAAGTACGAATTACAGTGTTAGAGAACAAACACCTGCAGTGGGTTCTGACACAGGTTATGGAGCTCACAGAGGAACCAGGGTGGTGCAACTGGAGGTGAAAGTGTGGAGCTCCTGGGAGGACAGGGGTGAGGGGAGCGGAGGAACAGAGAGAACAATCCTCCAGTAATTACTGCCCAACCTCCCACACGGACATGGAGTCACTATTTCAAACTGGGTCAGGCACATCCTATTGCCAGAGATTTTATTATTCATCTCTTCGTTCTCATTATGGAATGAAATGTACAATTAATAGCCCCTAAACAGAGAGAATTAGCCTTGACCTGCCTTCCCACTCATTTCCTGCCTTCTCACATATAATCCCCTCTGCTGTGCTCCCAAAATCATGCAGGGCTCTTACAAGTGAGAAAGATGGATTGAGACAGAGAAGATGTGGTTGAGAACTGGACAGTCTTTATGGTAATATTATTGGGTGTGCCACAGGCCCATCCATCTCATCCACCACGGCGTGGCTCAGCACCCTTCCAAGGGAAAGGCAGTGAGTACAGAATACTCAGGGATCAAAAAAGAGTGGGATTGATTGCAGATCAATGAAACCCAGAAGGTGTGAAATGCAACACACTGATAAAGGCAACAATAGGGTAGATAGGAAAATCTATTCCCTTCCTGAGGACTGTGGAGGGAGATCACAGCCAGCCAGGGCAATTCCCACAGGGAGGCTGGAAGGTGGGAGTAGGTAGTGAGAGCTCGGTTATCCACGGCACAGCAACCTGGACCTGCCAGTCCTGGGCAAAGTAACAGGAAAATCCAGGCATGAGCCAAGTGATTTGGGATTATAAACTGATACCAGGGCAGTAAGATTGAGGCTAGGGCATTCTGAAGAGATTTATTATAAAAGGAGCAAGAATACAGTGACTTTCTGATGATGCCCAGATTTGCATCGGTCACATTCAAACACAAACCAAGTCAGCAACAGGCCCTGTGCTGCGAGGCAAAGCTGTTCTCCATGTGCATTGCTCCTGAATAGAGAGAGGCATTTCCACAGGAATCCTGGAATGGTTGCTGTGGGACAGATTTATTCATGCTCTGGAATTAAATTAAACACCACTGTTGCTAAAAATTATGGGTGGAGCCCCAGAGGTGTGGAGAGCAAAGACTGTCAATGGGACACTCTACCAGTGGATCCCTCTCTCTGTAGCTGGCTCTGCCCAAGACCAGTGGCTGCAGCACAGTCAGACAAGTCCAGGACTGTGGATGCACCCATGTGGTGCTGCAACCACACAGAGCCATGCTCTGAGCTAAAGGTCTGTGGATATTCTCAGTCCCTGGTAATAGAGAGACACAGATATTCTCCCAGGCTCATCCTAGGAAAGCTAGAGAAAGAATTAAAACAATTATTATCTCAATCTCTACACCTGGTGTTGTGAAAGATGTTTACAAGGAGGAGTTGTTCCCTGATTGATCAATAGTGCAAGAGAAGTTTCATAAAGACCAATCAGGTCTTAGCTCCATGATCTTCTCTATAAGAAGTGTGGTTTTCTATTAATAAATGCCTTTTATGCCTTTTGAATCACTGAGTCTATGTCACCTTCTCCTGTCCCCTACACCACTGTGTAACGAAGGACTGACCAAATTTTCAGTTCAGGTGCCCGAGATGGAATGAGGAGGTCATTTTCTCCCTGTCTGAAGCCATTCTCCACGTGCTGCAGACACAGCAAGCAGCTTCAGGTTTCAGAGGTGATCAGAAAAGCTGAAGACAGTTCCAAAACGCAGCACTGAAATGGCTCAAATGGGAAAAGACACTTGATGCCTCTGTGAGACCAAACTGCTCCGGTCTGTTTCTCATGCCAAAAGGACGCCTAGAAGATGATTTGATTGCAGCGTATCATCATTTTCATGGGGAGAAAATACTGTCTTGCCTTAACTTGGCAGGGACGAGTCGAGTGCAAGCTCATTGCTGGAAGCTGGAACCAGCTGAAATGAGGCATAAAACATTAGCACAGATGGTGGTCCACTGGAACAGCCGTTTTCCAAGGGATGTGTTCAGAGAGAACAGATCCCCTTGAGTTTTCAAACCCACAGTTGTGTGTCTGGCTGGCCCCAGGTCCCTGGGCTCAGTACAGACGTGCACTGGCCACAATAGGTGGCCTGGAGTTGAGGAATATATAAATTATTAGGCCAGACCAATGGACCCTCAGAACCTTTTCCCTTCATGTCATGCTGACTTTGTGGATCCAGCTCTGCCAAGAAAGGAACTTCCCAGCTGGAATGTCTGCTCCTGGGTGGGACCTAACCCTGCAAATATTAACTGAAAGTAATTCATTGCCCCATATGTTCTAACTCTGAGCAGGTACCTGATGTGCAGAAGGGCACAGCCCCAAATACTTCATCAACTTTCTCCCACCTGATTTTGTGGCTCACAAGCCCTGAAAGGAGCCTGCTGTTCCTCTCAAAAAGAATTGAAACCATAAAAACAACAGCACTGACACTCCTGGGAGCAGAGCTGAGCTCTCCAAAAGCCACTCGGTGTTTTAGCTGGGGCTGCACAACTTTGGAGAGGAGGAGGAGGCAGCAGTGGTGGAATCCAGCTCTCCCAGCAGCAGCGAGCATCACTTTCTTGTGGTCCCCTGTGAAATCCAAGTCAAGCTTCTGTGCCTAGAGCAGAACCAGGACCACTCCAGGCTTTTCTGAAGCTCAGTTGCTGAATAGGATATAAATGTTCCCAAGGGTCCAGGGGAGAGCTGGGCTCAGGGAATGATACTCATGGGACAGCAGGTCATGGGACAGCAGAGTTTGAAGCCTCCTGTTTAGGCTGGGGAAAGAGTAACAACATCCCAGAGCAAAACAGGAAGGAAAAGGAAGTTACTGACACTGGAAAGCTTTAGGCAGGATGGAAAGGGGTACATGCACAGCCCCAGCAGAACCAGTTTTCCTTGGAAGACAGGAGTCATCACAGCCTCCACCACACACAGCATCAACCCACACATGCACTGACCCAGGGGAGGTGACCCAGGAAAGCTTCATTTCATTGCCAGTCCTTTGGTCCTTGTATCAGCCCTTGCAGGCCCATGATGATGCCCTTGCTCAGTGTTGTGCTGAATTTTACCTCCCCTGCTACTGAGCAACACAAAGAACCTCCACTTGGAGATAACAACAAAGCAGCATGAGATCTGGAACATTCTTGTTCTCCAGAAATTCACCGAGAGACACAGGGAGGGACAGGGAACATCCTGCCTGGGGGAGGGAAGACATCAGGCCTCAGCATCACCGTGGCCAGGCCTGGTTCTGCCACTCCTGTCCCAGGGCAGCTCTTCCAGAGCTGAGGCACAACTGCTGAAAAGGCTCAGAAAGAGGATGAGCAAGAGCAGGAGTGAATTTTCAGTTTTGCAGTTCCCACGGCTCCAAGCAGGTCTCACGGGTTTGGGTGAGGGCACAGAGAGAAAAGGACTCAAAGCTTTCGGGATGTCAGGTAAATTCAGTATCAGGCCTGGGGCTGGAAGCAGAGGGACTCCTCAGTGTGACCCAGGCAGTGTCCATGTCCCCCGTGCCCACAGACACCTGCCCCAGCTTCCAGATCCCTGCAGGCACTGCTGGGGCACTGCTGGGGACACACTGGGACCAGTGACGGTCAGAGCCTCCACTTGGTGGAGACAGCAGCGCACAGGAGCCAAGGGAGAACCTGCTGGAGTCACCTCCCACCGCCGGGCTCCCCCCACCCAGCCCTCCTGGTGGCTCTGAGCTCGGTCCCCAGCCTCATGCCACCATCCTTCTGCATGAAACAATGCAGGTTTAGTGCTCAGTGTGGCCTTCCAGAGGTCAGCTGCACCTCCCTCTGCAGGTCCAACCTGCATTTAAACATCTATGGGCTGATGTTTCCTGGGAAGAGAATATTCCTATTCTCCAAACACAGCACTGCTTGCACAGGACAAAAACTGCTCAGAGCTATCAGGCCACAGAGGAGCAGAGTGCACAGGCACAGCTGGCTTAAACCCTACCTCTTTCCACATGGGGATCTAACTTCTTCTCCATGGCTTTGCCCCTTCCTGGGAAATACCAACCTCCTTCACTGTTCCATGTCTTGTTTTTACTGAGCTGTGGGCCCTGGCAATCCAAGAAGCTCTTGCTTGCTGAGGAGAGGAGGCAGAAGCCTTGGGATCACACAATGCTCACTCTGTGCCTGGCTGCTCCTACAGGTGAGGTCCTGTTTCACTTCCCAGAACAGACTCTGTGATTTCCAACATGAAAGAGGCAAACAGACATTGTACTTGCATGTATCACTGCTCTCACTAAGTAGGCCACACAGCCAATTACTGTAATACCAGCTCTGCCATCTCACAATGCTCATTTCAACATTGCTGCCTGCTTTGATCATCAGACTTTCATCTTCCAATGACGTTACGGCCACTTTCATGTCAGACACAAGTCTGTGAAGGCAGAAGAGATTTCAGAAGGCCTTAATGAAGCCTCAGCATGAGGAACTGGAAAGGCAGGGGTAAAAGCGGGTTCCTGGACCCATCTGGGTACAGCTTCCTTAGCCCTACACCTGCAGTGGCTCGTGAAGGCCTCAGGCTTCAGCAGAGCTCAATGATGCAGCACAACAATATGGGCCAGAACAGTTCTGGGTGTGAAGCCTCACCAGCATCAATGCAAGGAGCAACACGAGGGCAATGCCAGGAGCTCTTCCCGAGGGAAGGACAGAAAGGAAAGGCTGGGTGCTCACACCAGTCCCCTCTGCACGGTGGCACCACCCGCAGATCCAGCAGCCCCTTCCAGCTGATCTCCTGTGGCAGGAGCAGGGGAGAAGGGGCTGAAGGCTGCAGTGTGGAGCTGTTCCTGCAGGGTGTCCCTGGCTGTAATGAGCAGAATAGCAGTGAGTGAAAGCAAACGGGGCCTGTCAGCTGCTGCAGCCACAAGAAACTCGCGCTTGCAGTTTGTGTTTCTGATGTGGAGTAGCATCCTCATAAATAATGAAAGTGACTAAAAGCTACTTAAAAAACACACACTCCTCCCTTCTGAAAGAATGAGAAAAAAACCCCAATTATAAAAGGACATTTCTTCCAGCTAGGAATAATTTGTCATGTAATTCTCTGAAGACAGCAACAGAAACATGCGTGCTCTGTGCTCCCTTTGAGTCATCTGTGATTGCATATGTACTAAGATGGCTTCTAATGAGGCTATTTTTACAGCACACATCCTGCTGAGTTCTTGGGGAGGGGCAGAGTGAGATCAGTGAAGTATCAGTCTTCAACATCAGCTCCTCAGAAGGAGAGGAAAAGGAAACACATGTGGAGAAGGATGTACCACTCTGAACCAACACCTACGAACAACTCTGCTACCCCAGCAGCGAATGTGGAGCATCTTTTGGTTTTTTCTAAACAATACTCAAGCTGGAAAACCCAGAGGTCATTAGTGTCTTGATGATATCAATGATGGCCAAGTTGCAGAGGGCTCTGCACAAGTTGGTCTGGTGGAAGCTGTCCCTGCTCATGGCCAGGGGTGGAACAGGATGGGTCTTCAAGGTCCCCCCAACCCATTCTGTGATTTTGTGGTGACACCCCTTGGCAGAGGACAGGGTGTGCCCAGTTAGAGTAAAACTGAAACACACTTTGGGCACTCCTTGGAAGGCTTTTCTGGTCTGCAGCACCAAAGAGGTTCAGTAAGGACTCACAAACACTCATGGGCACCAAGCAATGGGCACCTTTGCAGAGGCCAGCAGGACACCAGCACCAGTGGGATGTCCCAACTTGTCTTCTGGAAACCAACATGCAGTTGGCTCATCCAAGGCTAAATCAGGCCTCAGCTGTCAGAAAACAAAGGAAGCAAAAAATGGGGGAGGCTGAAACTGGGCTCAATTTACAGATGTCTGCCATGGTTTTACAAGAACCAGAAGGTTCCTGTCATGACTGGAGCTATGGGAAGTGGAATAGACAGAACAGATGTAAATGAACTCTCATTTTACATGGAGATGATGAAGGCAGAGACAAGAAAAAGAAGGATGTAAGTTGAAAATCTGCTTGTCTGATAAATTAGCTGTGGTGGCCTTCACACCCCTTCCCATGGCTCTCATCTGCTTCCTGGGGCAGCCCAGGGGCGTGGGCCGTGTGCCTTACACCAGGAGGAGGTGGAGAAGATTAGGAAGCAGAGGAACTGCCTGGTGTCCTTCACTGGGGACATCTCCTGCAGATATCACCAGACAAGAAGATTTTCCAGTGTAGGGTTAAAAGAGAGAAAAGCAGGAGCTGTTCTCCCAGTGTTACAACTGAGCTCCTGGCTCCTCAGCTCCAGGCTCCAGCCCCAGCTTCAGATGCTCCCTCACACCCTGAAAGGAAAAGACACCACTCAAAGCTCCTGTGTCACAGTGTCCAGGGCTCCTCCTCTCCAAGGGACTCAACCCACGCCCCCCTCCCTACCACAGCTCCCAGAGCCTCTGCCAAAGCCCCTCTGCAGCCTGAGCCTGCATCCTTCAGAGAGGATGTCCTGGTGCTGATGTGTGAAGTGCTGGAACAACCACCCCATCTTGTGTTCCTCCTCTGAGGGATTATTTTCTGGAACAGGCACTGTACTTCCAGTGTGGATTGCTGCCTCTGGTCATTGGGCATTTGCTGGAAAAGAGATTCTCTTACTGGGAATCTCCCCTCCACAGGAGAAAACCCCCTCTGTTGTCTCTCGAGTGAAGCAAAGCAAACACTTCCTTCATGTACACTGTGTGTACACTAAAATATCCCTTCTACTCCTTGACTCTTTCCATCTGGGAGCCTGTCCACATTCCAGAGCATGGATACCTAAGCAGGTTACCCAAAGTGTGCCACCAGCACTCTGGGTGACACACACGATGGCAGCATGTGCTGGTCCACGTGCCTGAAACTCAAATTTTCACTTGGTCACAGAGGGGTTCATGGTCATCTGTGTTCCACCAGGAGGTTTCAATTCTCTTCACAATCATCCACAATGCCACTGTGAATTCCCAAAGTGTGCATTAAACTTCGGAAGTGTTACAGGAAAAATCTGCTCTCTCCTGTCCTGATGTTATTTTAAGGGATGGGAACTCCCTCCTCCACCAGCAGTACAGGAGAGAAGACTTGCCGAAGAACAGGAAAAAAGCAAAAGCTGGTCAGAGCTTCTGGGTATATTCCACGTGCAACATGCTCCCGTGAACCTCAGGATTCAAAGACTTCAGGGTCCCTGCGAGGTCCCAAGCGCTCCTGTAGTCTCTGTGCTGATTTTGTCCATGGCCCAGGAGCTGTATCCTTGGTTGGGTTTCTTCACAAGGCTGCTGGGTCTCCTCTTTGCACCCATGATCCTGAACACACTGGTCCCTCCTACCCTGACCAAGGATGAAGCTGCAGCTCCTGGAGGCTCTGAGGCACTCACTCCAAGTCAGTTGGACCTGGGGACATCAGACTAACTGGGCACACAAAGAAAATCCCTGAGGCAGGAGAAGCAGCCCAAACCCTGCCCCTATCTGGGACACATTTACATCTTCTGCTTTCTCCCTCCAAAAAAACTGAAATCAGAACATGAGGTCACATCCTTTTGCAGGCAGAAGTGTGACGGTAGCTTCATGCAGGCTTTCCTGGGAGAAATTTGCTCAATAAATACCAATATTATTAAGGAGTTCATAAATATAAAGGACATGACAGTTTTGTAGAAGAGACATGCCTCAGGGAAGTTCACCTCCTGCCTCTGAGGGCAGCCAGCTCTTGCAAACAGAGGTAAAAGCTTTCAAAAACCCCAAAATACATAATGCAGCACTCGGTGGTGTGTATGGTGTCAGTGCTAAAATCTAGGAAAAACAAACAAACAAAGCAGAATATTTAATTTTTCCAGCTATCTGGGTCTAGTAAAACACACAACCTTTCCTGACAGCAAACTCTGCTTCAGGAAGTCCAAGAGGAATTTAATCGTGCATTCATTCCTCAAGGGACACTCGGCAGCTCCGAATCCTTCAGAGAAGGTAAACTCCAGGACCAATCAGCCTGCCTCTCCTCTGGAAATTAAACATTAAAATACAAACCAGAACAATAGTCAAGAGCCACAAAGAATTCCTAAGGTATTAGCAAAACAAATTCCCTTCAGTCCTTATTAGGAATATCTTGAGGATGGTTTGAAGAGGAAAGTCTAACCAAATATAAAAAAAATTTGGCTTATCCAACAAAAAACAACCGCGCGCTCTTTGCCAAAAGCAAAAAAGAATTCAGTCAGATAAAAAATGCGACACACAAATGATGCAGGTTAAAAACTGAATTTAAGATGATAATGGAATAGCTGCCAGCATCTTTAAATTTTCAAGCATGGAAATGTCATCAGAGACAAAGAAATTCAGGGAAAAACAAAGAGAATAGATTAAGGATTTATTTACATCAGTGAAAGGGCTCTGTGTTCCTTGACTAAGAAATGACTGAGGGGGTGAGAACTAAAATGGCCACAGGTCTCCAACACGCCATGAGGAGTGAGGGGGTGACCCAAAGATTTCCTGGTAGCTCAGCGTTCCTGAAGGCTTTAGAACTGCCACGTCTCGGTACTTTAATGCTCCAGAAAGGGATGTTTCTCCACCTCACACCATCCAGAGCTCTCCAAGACTTTGGCACTGGGCAAACTGGTGTGCTTTACACAGGAAGTACTCCCATCCCTCGAAGCTGAGATGTGTCTGAGCGCTGTCATCTCCTTGTACATGGACCTTCTTCTGGGTTTCAAGGAAACCTGCCTGGGTTCCCCACAGCTTCTGTCCTGGTTGTCTATAGAACTGAACTATCCACTGCTCTAAAACTGGCCAGAGGGCACTTTTGAGGGGTTTTGTGCTGGTTGGTTGGTTTGTTTCTTTTTGAAGATGGCAGACGAGAGCCCTTCAGTGGGCGCCAAGGGTTATTAAATTCCTTGCCTAATTAGTACGAGTCTTCTCTTTTTCTGATGCAGGATGAGTTGGAAGCTTCTTGGCACCCTGGGACTGTGGGAAAATCCCACAGGTTGCCTCTCAAAGAAAGGGGAGATAATTCGAATAGTTTTCTTTGGAAAAAATCCCTGGAAATACCCAGCCCTAGGCCTGTCCCTCCACAGGGTGTAGAGCTCTCTCCCGAGCTTCAGAGGACCACAACATCAGAAATTGTCCTTCCCCAGTGCTGGAGATCTGGTGAGCTTGAAGAGGAGCCTGAAAAAGAGTTGGTGCCATCCCAGGGCACCCTCTTGGGTGACAGGAGGGAAGGACGTGTCCACAAAGGACACCACAAGGAATGTGGGGAAGAGAGGGGAAGGTGCCACCAGGGAGGCTGGAGAAAGGTGAACTGAGAAGGAGCAAAGTGTGTGCAACCCTTTCTCAAAAGCTTCTCCTTCCAGGGCTCCCCAGGGAATGGTCCCAGCCCCAAGAGCTCCAGGAGTGTTTGGACAGCGCTCCCAGGAATGCCCAGGGTGGGACATGGGGGTGTCTGTGCAGGGACAGGAGCTGGACTCAGTGATCCTGGTGGATGCTTCCAGCTCAGAGATTGTGTGATTCCATGGAAGTCACATCTTCTATGGCACAGACTGAAACACTCAGATCAGGTGCCTGAGGCACCACAGCTTGGTCTGGAGTATCTGGGAAAACTATACCATGTCAAAGCTGGGAAACCTCCAGGCCCAGCCCAAAGCACCCATGGGAGCTCCTGCTCTGCTCCCACCTGGGCCAGCACTCAGAGCCCTTCTGCTGGACCTGCACCTCCCTGAGCCCCTTCTGGGAGCTGAGCCCGGTGCTGTTAGCACTGCATTAAATGAGAGCCACCCCTGCCCTGGCCAGCAGCTCCCAGCCCTGAAGGCCTGGATTCCCCTGCTCCAGGAGCAGAGCTCCTCCACAGCTACATCTGTGCTGCGAGCAGGCTAGCGGCTGGTGACAGCCCCGCTGCAGACGGGGCTGAGCTTCCAGCTGGCTCCGTTCCCTCCGCAAACAGATGCAGCTCCTATATCAGGGGCTGATTTATTCAGCAGGAGTCTTGCACATTAAGTGTAGTTAAGTCTGAAAACAAATCTAATGACTTTAAAATAAATAGCCAACAGAGGACTCGAAACTGAAATTCCTCCTTCCTCTGACACCCGCCATATAAACAATAATAATGATATAAAACCGTGTCTAACACATGACTACACAAGGCTCTGGTGACCAAGAAAAGCACACGCTGCTTGTCAGACATAATTGCACATTTGGTTTTTCAATTATTTCTTGTCAGAATCTAGAGCCCACCATCTGAACGCTGACATTAATTATTGGGAAGTTGTTAGTGCTCCAATAGTCTCATGGAGACTCCCAGTGCTCACCCTGAGGCCCACAGCTCCCAGTGCTGCTCCCACACTGCCCTCCTGTCCCACCAGCCCTGTGGGACTGTCACACATCAGACAGGGACACCCAGCACCATGTGTAGAAGGGGCTTCAGAAGAAGCTTAAAGCAAGCCTCCAGTGGACAGGAGCAAGGAACTGATCCCCTGCCATGTGCTCACTCACAGGATGGGGCCAGACCATGTCCAGCACTGGGGCCTCCAACACAAGACCTGGACCTGTTGGAGCGAGANATCTGACAGAAAAATATCCAGTATTACCAGAGTAATTCTGCAGCTTTGAGCAGACCAGGTGTGGTGGTGGTGAATGTGGTCAGGCCCTGGCACGGGTGCCCAAAGCAGCTGTGGCTGCCCCTGGATCCCTGGCAGTGCCCAAGGCCAGGTTGGACAGGGCTCGGAGCAGCCTGGGACAGTGGGAGGTGTCCCTGCCATGGCAGGAGTGGGACTGGAAGCTCTGTCCCATCCCAAGGCAGTGTGAGATGCTGTGAATCCAACCCATGTCACCCCCTGTCACTGTGTTCCAGCTGAGTCCCCTCCCAGCCCCTCTGAGCACCCAACTTCTGGTGTCGTACTCCCATCACATCGCTGCCATCATGCAGGAAAACATCCTGCCTTTTATTGGCTTTTAATTTGCTGCTTTTTAATTTTGTTGACTGTCTCTTTTTTCCTTGCAAAAGAAAGAAAGAAGCCTCTGATCTACCTTTTCTGGAGTGTTCAAAAACATGCACAGCTTTGTCAGGTTGTCTCTTAGTTGTCATCTTCCCCAAGGCAAGCAGCCATCTCTCTTCTGGCTGCCTTCAAGGAAGAGGGCTTTTTGTGCTCCTAAGAATTCTCTTCACCTTTTAAAATCTCCCATTACTGAGCACTTACTGAGGTGCAGCAAGCACACAGGAGATAATGGGGGAGGAGAACAGCGAGTGCTCTCTGCCACCACGAGCTGTCAGCTGCTCACCCTGACCCCTGTTCTTCCAAAGGCAGCAACAGGCCCATGAAGCCGGGGGTGGTGAGATCACAAACCCCTAGGTCTTCAGAGCTTTCAGAGTTTGCTTGAAACAGAATAAAATCAATTCACTGCAGAAAAAAAAAAGAAAAAAGGACTGAGCCAATACCACAGTCATCACCTTAGACCAAGCCTGCTACTGTGAAAAAAAAATATTGCAGGAAGATAAAATACAGGCAACATTATATTATATTATATTATATTATATTATATTATATTANATATTTTTACTATATAAATTAATATAGATATAAATTAATTGTTAAAAGCTTCCTTGAAAGTTTGCAATTAGTGAGGGTTCCAAGCAGCAATGACTTTGAGAAACATCTATCTTGTGTCTCCATCCACTGATGACCTCACAGATTCAGTCAGAGCCACATTTCCACCTTCAATCACTGACAGAGCTTTCTTGAAATATTACATTTTGATTCTGTTTTATTATTTTTAAATGGACTTGGTCATTCTCCTGTCTTTGACCACGTTTTGTTCAGTCAGGTAGATGATAAACCAGGTTTTGTTTCCACTTTTCTACAAGGAAAAAAGCAATAACCAGCCTCACTCTCCTCTGGACATACAAAGGAACAGGGAAAACAGAGGGAAGTTCTCCCACCTCACCAGGAACTCCATCCCTGCCCTGGAAAGGGCCATTGCTCACTCCTGGGAGGATGTTCAGCCCCAAGGGCACTCCAGACAGGTAAGATGGACACCCCAAAGGTGACACAGACACCCCAAAGGTGACATGGTCACTCCAAAGGTGAGACAGACACTGCAAAGGTCAGCTCCCACATGGAGGATACACTCACTCATCTGCTGTGGGAAACCCTCCAGTGAGAGCTGCAAAACTGAATTAAAGGTTGGAATAAAGAATCCAGGGGAAGGAAGTGATGCCTGGCTCCTCTCCCCTTGCTCCTCAGCCTGTGCTTTCTTTCCAAGACTTTCTTCAGGTTAATTCCCAGTATCCTGTGAGCCACCACTGGGGGACCACAGATGAGCCATGCCCAAAGTGAGACAGAGAAGTCTTCCCTTGTGACAGACACCCAATGTTCTCCTCTGCCCAGCTCAGGGGCACCCCAGACATGTTCAATGCCAAGAAGTGCCAGCTGGACAAAAAACCGCCAGGAATGAGGGTATTTTGTCCTGAAATGCCATTGGCAGAGCTGAAGCACTGGGCAGGGAGCAGCTAGCATGGTGGGAGCATCGAACCTGGCAGAGGCTGTGCACCCTCAGCAGTGGGAGGAGGGAGAGCATCAGCATCACAGCAGTTCCCAGATCTCCCTAGGATGTGCTTTCACACGGCAGGATGAGTTTTATCTAAGGAATAAAATTTTCACGGTGCTTTGGAGGCCCTGGAGGGGACTGGAGGTCACAGCCCAGGGCAGACCCACCTCAGCATGTCCCTCTCCAGAGTGGGAGCAGCAGAGACACCTCTCAGTGGGATCACAGGGGGCTGGGGTGGTGGGACATCTCTGTCCTCTCCTTCTGAAGGACAGAAGGGTCTGCACAGCCCAAGGTCTCCATCCAAGAGCCTTGTGCTGCAGGCACTCCGCTGGAACTCCCCACACACACACAAACCCCCTCTGCTTCCAGTCCCCAAGGCCAGCATGAGGCCAGCCTCCTACACCCATCTTTCCAGCTCTACCCAAAAAGAGCTGCGTGGACACTCAGCTCTGCCAGCTCCCAGCCATCCCTCCGTGGAGCCATCTTTGGCCACCCCATCTCCAGGAGGGAGAGCACATCTGAGCAGAGCTGCACCCCACAGCACATCCCACCCGGGCCAGCAGCCCAGCCCTACCTGCTGGAAGAGCTCCTCCGCCCACTGCTGTTGCTCTCGTCGGCCTAGGGGATCAAAACAAAAAAGCTGGTTAGGTTCAGAAGGTCGGGGCTGCTCTCCAGCCCCTCCTGCCCCAGCTGCACCCGAACTCTGGGGTTCTCCAGGAGCTGCACACACAGCTCAGCTCTGAGCCCAGGGCAGGGTCTGAGCCCCAGCCCAACCCCTCTGGTCACTCCCGTGCAAACCCAAGTCTCAATCGATGATCCCTCGGATCCAAAATCACGCCATGGCCGGGTGGGAAATCAGGAATGGCCATATTGTCCAAATGTCCACGTAGGAATGGCCGCGCTCCAAGCTGGAGGGGTAGCCCAACACCTCCCCTCATTAGCCCTGTGCCCTAATTAGCCCTTCCAGGCCCTGGGAGGGATGAGCAGGGAGGGCCCACGGTCTCCTCTCGCCTCCTTCCCCGGCTCACTGATGAGAGCCTTCCTTGGAAAGACAATATTATTCCAATCCCAGAAATTTTATTTCTGAATTTGTGCAAATACAAGTTAAAAGATATTAGCTGCATTTCACATTTTGTGCAAATGGCAGAAACAGGCAATTCATGTGCAGCAGGATGGGGGCCAGCCAACGATTTCGATAAAATAAACCCTTTTTTAATTTAAATGCTAATGCACTGAATTAAAATTTAATAACTGAGGAAATTGAAAAGCCGAGCAGGAATATTGGAAATAAATCCAAGCAGAAACAGCTGAAATTAAAAATTCTAGAGAGTGGGAGGATAGCAGCTAAGCTGTCTTATATGATTACATTTTTTTTTTTTTTTTTTTTCAGAACGAAGAGGGGAAGTAAAAAAATCCTATCTTTGGCTGGCTGTAGGGCAGTAAATCGAGAGTGCTGTGATTTATTGCTCAATTTTCCTGAGGGAAAAAGGCTTTCTTTCATGCTGAAATATTTCATAAATTTCAAGCCAGCATAAATTCTTAATTTAAAAGTTATGGAGGTCACATTTAGTGCACTGGTGCAATTCTAAAATCTTAAAGGAATAGCAACAAAAAAAAATTGCAATTTGATTTTATTTTTTTTTAATTCCTCATGTAAAATTTTCTTCAAAGGGATTGTCCAAGTTACACAAAGCAGAAACACAACCTGGCTTCTGAAGGGATATGAAGAGATAAAAATCTAATTCAATTACTAAAAGGTATTTTTTATGATGATGGTGATGATGATTATTATTATTATTATTGTGAGCCACTTGAGGAATTTCTGTTAAAAAATTTCTTCTCTCCATTGCCTGGGAAAAGCCAGAAGGGAGGAGCTGACAATGTAATTGCTTCTGTTAGATCTCCAATCTTTTGTGAGCACTGATATGTTCATTTGTTATACAGCTGTTCAGCTACAGAAAGGATGTCAGAGCACCCATAATTCAAAGCAATCAATCAAAAATTAATGATTTGTCATGCTTACACAATGGAAAAAAAAGGAAAAAAAAAGCTTTATGGGTTCCTGCAACTGGTAGATTGCTCAAACCTTTGGGGCATTTTCTAGAAGATTAGATCTGTGTGTACAAAGAAAGGGGGGAAAAAGGGAAAAAGGAGACTTAATACAGAGCCAGAGCAGAAATCTTGTGGGTGCTGGGAGTCGCTGAGGCCCAAAATACCAGAGATGGAAACCTCACAATTCCTGCATATACAGAGGGTTTTGTGCACAATTCAAGAGCCACATCTTGGATCACCTCATGGCAGGGACCGTGTGAGGCTCCTGGCATGAGAATTCCACAGGAAAACCACCCACTGAATCATGGAACCATGGAATATCCGGAGCTGGAAGGATATTCTGACCCATGAGGATGATGGAACCCAGCCCCTGGCCCTCCACAGACACCCCAACAATCCCCAGTGCTGGGGAGTCTCCTTATTTTGAAAGAAAAAAATGAGAAAAAAAGGGAAACACAACAGGTAAGGGCTCTCATCTCAATGGTTTCAGACAGCCAGGGTGCTCCTGGAGATGATCCATTAGACAAAAACACCAAGCTAAGCCTGAATGAGATCAGATCAAGCAGCTTTAAATGTTTCTGGATGCTGAAATAAACAAATCCATAAATCCCAACTGGTTTGGGGTGGGACAGACCTTAAAGCCCATCCCATTGACCCCTGCCATGGGCACCCACTGTCCCACGTGCTCCAGCCCTGTCCAGCCTGGCCTTGGGCACTGCCAGGGATCCAGGGGCAGCCACAGCTGCTCTGGGCACCCTGTGCCAGGGCCTGCCCACCCTCACAGGGAACAATTCTTTCCCAATATCCCATCCATCCCTGCCCTCTGGCAGTGGGAAGCCATTCCCTGTGTCCTGTCCCTCCATTCCTTGTCCCCAGTCCCTCTCCAGCTCACCTGGAGCCCCTTTAGGCCCTGGAAGGGGCTCTGAGATCTCCCTGGAGTTTTTCCTATCCTGGTAAACACCCCCAGCTCTCAGCCTGTTTGTTCAAAAATAAAATCCATTTAAGCTAAAATAGTCCATCTAAATTCTAAAAAGTGGCATTTGAGGACTAAAATACCATGAGCAAGTGGAAGGGTGAAAGGGTGGAAATCACCATTTAACCAGAATGTGCCAAAATGGGTCACAGCAGCTCCCAACAAAGTAACATCTTTGTGGAGGGGAACAGAAATCTCCTGTGCTCATTTAGAATCTCCTGCACTCCCATCTACTCAAATAATTGATTTTGGTGATTTCCTAATTTCTAATTGAAAAAGGAGAGAAGCAGAATTTGCATCTGATGATGTAGGGTGCTGGAACAGGCTAGAGAATGTCACACAGTCTGCCCCATAAAATCATTTACAATTCAAAATGTTATTCCCTAAAGTTGCTTTTCTACATATTGGGTGCGTTTAGGGTAGTTTTGTTTAACTATTGCTAATAAATATCCATTAAATGAAAATGCACACAAGCAGAATGTGGTTTCAAGCCATATGCTCCTCAACTTGAGTTGTAAGCAAAAAGTAAATCATGTGATAATTAAGAAATGTATCAGTCAACATCTCCTATCAGGATAACATGTCAAAAAATAGAAGTCCAAGCAGATGTAAAACTGACCTGAGAAATCCAAGTTTATCAAGAGGGCTACACTATATTAGGGAAAACACCCCAACATTTTAACAGTTACAGCAAAACAAAAAGATAACTAAAAGCAATAAAAATGTGAAGTGAGATTTCAGATGATTTAAGCACGGGCCTTCTGCCTGATCACTTAAATTATGATTAGAAACAATCATTCAAACCACTTGGATTTGCATCCATGTTCAGATCAGCTCCCATGGATGGGACGAGGGCACTGGGACACTCCCACAGCACTGCCACAGCCCTCCCCAGGGGGAAAAGGGGTTCAATCCATGTATTTATTTATTTATTCAGACTCAGCCACCCCCTGTGATTTGCCTCTGAACCACATCCCAAAGGGAGAGGTCCCTAATTCTACCTGGGGGTCACAGGAGGGGCAGGCCCCGCTCGCCCCAGCTCCTCTCCCACAGCACCTTCCCTCTGCAGAGGGAAAACGGCAGAGTTGTTTGTTTACCTGAGGAAAAAAAAGGAAAAAAACCTCAAAACCCCCGCCATGCTTCCTCCAAACACCTTCCCAGAGAGAGTTGAGTAATTTTTGTCCAAACACAAACCACACGTTCAGTTTTGGAAGGAGCCAGCAGCACCCAGCATGGAAAATTTCACCCCAAATAATTAAAATTTGGCAAAGGGAGAAGCAACTCAAAACGAGTCTGACACAGGAATGTGCCATAAAAATAACTGTAGGCCTGCTACCTGTGCTGTCTGGGGTTATTAACTTCAGAGCCACAGAAAATGCAGGAAGTGGTTGGGTTTTTTTCCTTTTTTCTTTTTTTTTTTTAAACAAAGGGCAAGACACTGGCAGTTTCCTATTTAATTTTTATTAAATAGGAGGGGGGAAAACAGCAGAGCAGCTCCACATCACACCAAAACATCTGCAGAGCACAAGGACCCATAAATGTGCCCGTGCCCCCTTTTAATCTGGATTTTTGCTTCCTCCTGCCAACATAGCAGATGCTGAGGAACCCCAAGCCCCGGATTTCAAAAGCAGGAATCAGCATTGAGCCCACGGGTGATCCAAGCAGAGCTGTGCTCCACAAATCATGGAATCCTTGAGGTTGGAAAAGCCCTCTGAGATCATCGAGTCCAATCATTCCCCAGCCCTGCCAAGGCCAGCACTAACCCCCGTCCCCAAGTGCCATATCCACACTGGAACATTTCCAGGGATGGTGACTCCACCATTGCTCTGGGCAGCTGTTCCCATGCCTGACCAACCTTTTCATGAGGAATTTTTCCTAATATCAAACCTACAGCTTCCCTGGTGCAATTTAAGGCAGCTTTTTCTGGTTCCCAGAGCCAGGGCATCCCCTGCATGAAAGACAAAGATCTCCGCTGCCTTAGGCTGCTGTGGTTCATCCCCTCCTCATCCTTTGCCTTTGCCAATCCATCAGGGCAGCCTCCAAAAGGGATGAAGTTTCCACTCGGGAACAAGACAGTTCCTGGGGCCAGAGGAATGCACTGCCTATTTCCTCAGCTGCAGCTTCCCCTCAAGAAACAACCAAAATAATAATAATAAAAAAAATCTGCAAGGAGGAAACGGGAGCTCTCCCTGAGGCATCTGCCCGGTCCCACAGCTGAGACAAACCCCAGAGTGAGGGTTCCTCAACCCCCAAAATCCACTGTGGGGTCTGCAACCCCCCCATCCTGGCCATGGGCAACACCTGGGGCGGGGATGCTGGTGGCAGCTTCAGTGTCAGAATTCCCTGGGAGCAGCTGGGGGAATCTCGCCCTTGTACTCGGCTGCAGCATTGTCCTGGGAAAAGCTCGTGCTTGTTCCCTGTTCCACATATGAGAGTTTTGACCCCTCTGAGATGAGCCCATGGAGGGTTTGCTGCCTGAGGGCAGCAGAAGGCAAAGGCAGATACTCCCATGGCAGGCACAGAGGCTCTGCTGCCAGAGCCAGGGGACATGTGGGACAGGATGGTCCCAAACATCCAGGGACCATCCCTGTGTGACTAGTGACCACACCTGGGCTCCAGCACAGCTCCAGGAAGGTCTCCAGAGCCAGAGGAAGGTGCTCATTGCTCCTGGCCATACCCATCACTTAGGCCAAGCTTCAGGGAAGATTTGCTTTAATGTTGAGACCTCCAGGCAAGTTCATCCATGGGAAGGCACCAAGGTGACTGTGACCTATAGGGACATGACCTGTTCCCAGCACCCCTGTGGTCACAGACAAGCATCCCAGTGCTAGATGCCTGGGGACACAGGGAGCCCAGCATTCCCCATATGGTGCCTCTGACATTTCGTGTCTGGGGAGTGTCTGAGCAGACCAAAATCCAGGTTTGGATTGAGGTTACTGAGCATCCACCTCACCCCACATGCAAATAAACAGCTGGAGATGGTGGCTGAGCCTAAAACAAATCAGAGCAGTTTCTGGATGGGAACACAGCATCACCCCACCTTGGCCAGGGCTCTGGCCACATCCTCTTCCTGCGGGTGGCCAACACCCTGAGGAGGACACGTGTCCAGGGGAGCCAAAGCCAGGGAACACCATAGAGCTAGGGCACTGCGGGATCAGCACTCAGGCAGGGCCACCCAGCACCTTCCCCTGGAGCCCTGGGCTCCAGCCCCTGCCCAGCCATCCCAAGGGAAGGCAAGGCTGGCCCCCAGTCCCACGCAGAGGTGTGGAGTGCCCCCTGCTCCAGTGCCATCCCTGTGTTAATTATCCCTGGAGATCATTAACAGCTGCAAATGTTCCTCTCTGCTCCCCTTCCCACACTTACCACACACTGGGAAGCCAAAAGGTGCCCCCCAATTACTAATTAATAAGAAACACTAATGACAAACCCAGTGAGGGGATGGACCAGTCCAACACAAAGGTCAGCTGTGAGCACGGGGTCCCACTGGTTGGGGATGGGAATGATCCCCTCTGCTCTGGCTGTGACACTTCAGATTCAGCCCAGGGGCCCTCGCTCTGCTGATTTCAATTCTCTTTGTTTTGGCAGGAGAATTATTTTTCTTTTAAATGTTTCTTTTTGTTTTGTTTTAAGATTTGTTTTTGTTTGTTTGTTTGTTTTGGGTTTGGCTGTGGGGTTTTTTGGTGTTTTGTTTTTTTTGTTTTCTTTTTTTTTTCTTTTTTTGGTTTGGTCTTGCAAACTGGGTTCCCTCAGGCTTTTCCCCAGATTCTGGTCTGGGACAGAACAAGTTGCACCGTGGAGCTTAAAACTATAAGCAGGCAAACAATACTAATTAAAAAATCACAAATGAAATCTAGAAATTCTTCTCATTCCGTTTCACTGCATTTACTTCTTGTCTAATGTTTATTATCTTCCTATTTTACAACCTTCATGTACTCCCCTGGGTGTGCTGCCTGCATCCACCTGATTTCTGAGCCGCCTCTGTAACCCAGAATTAAAAGTTGTTCTGGAGAGTTTTAAACAGAAAAGGTCAAATTTCTGCTGGAAAAGGCACACACGGGGCTGAAACTTGGGGGGAAACACCAAAATCAGCAAGGCAGGAAAGAATCCCACCATGATGTCCCTGGGCTGGGCGGGGGCTGAGCCCCAGGAAATGGCACAATCCTGCCCCAGGTGTCCCTGTCACCCATTCCAGATCCCACACTCCAGGTAGTCCCAGAAAGTTTAAGGGCTGTGAGCAGTTGCCTCTGAGTCAAGGGAATATTCATATGAGTAATTTCATGAACTTGTTGAAAGTACTGGCAGAATTTGAGCTTTGAATTTCAGTTTTTCTCCCCTGGCAGCCCAGGGAGATTCAAGCAGCACACGTCCGCAGAAGTAACTAAAGAAAGGGAACATTAAATTTTAACCTAAAACTATGAATGTTCAAACCAGTATTAAAAAGCTTCAACCTCGTGTACTTTTGTTTTCCCCTGAACCAGTCATGAAATTAAAATTATGAATAAATCAATGCAGCAAATTGGTCTGGATTTAAAGAGTTACTCCTTGATTATAAGCAACTGAAAAGTAATCAAAATATTTTTTCCATCTCCTGTTGCTCAGTGCTCTCCTTACTCTGTTCTTTATGAGAAAAATAATCAAATTGAGGGTGAAGAGGAGAAAAGGCATTACTGATTACTCTGAACTCTCATATTATAAAAGCTGGAAAATAAGAGTGACTGGGCAAAACAACAGAATTATGTGCATTGAGCAGTTGTTTACAGATGGTATGAGTTTCCCAGCAAAAGAAACAGCTGGAAATATTTTTAGAGAATAAATGTATATGGAATGAAACCTTGGGGGGGAGGAAGGTATTGTTATTTTTTACTTGAGGAGAGAAAAAAGGAGTGAAGGAGCCATGAGATAGCATTTCAGAATTCCACCCATTTTTCCAGGCCTCCAATTTCACAGGAAACTCTCAGGAAATCAATTTTTTTAAAAATTCCATTACAGGCACTTTTCCAAGTTGATAAAACAAACATATCTTACAAGCTATGAATGCACACAGGGAAAAAAAAATTAAAATGGGACTTATTTATCCAGGGAATCCCAGTCTTGTTCAACACATTTTGTTCGGGAGTTCGGCACCTCCAGCCTCTGCCTTGGAACATCTGATGGGGCTGTGAGGGCTCCACTGCACACAGGGACTGCCAGGAACCCTCCCCTGCACAGCTCCAGGATGAAGGGATGGGTGGGAAAGACCTGGAAGTTGGGTTTGGGGGAGCCACATCCCAGTCAGAGTGGGCTGGGAGCACAGGCACAGGCTCTGGCATCCTGAGCTCATCCCAGCAACGTGGCCAAGGCAGGGATTCTCTTCTTTCCTTCCACCCTCATGAGACCCCACCTGCAGCACTGTGTCCACCCCTGGGGTCCCTGCCACAGGGAAGTCCTGAATCTGCTGGAGCGAGTCCAGAGGAGGCCACGGGGATGCTCTGAGGGCTGGAGCCTTCTGGAGCTCTGGCTGGGAGATGCTGGGGGTGTTCACCTGGAGAAAACTCCATGGAGACCTCAGAGCCCCTTCAAGGGCCTAAAGAGGCTCCTAAAGAGGAGAGCTGGAGAGGAACTGGGGACAAAGGATGGAAGGACAGACACAGGGAATGGCTTCCCGCTGCCAGAGGGCAGGGATGGATGGGATATTGGGAATTAGGAATTGTTCCATGTGAGGGTGGGCAGGCCCTGGCACAGGGTGCCCAGAGAAGCTGTGCCTGGATAGTGGAAGCTGTCCCTGCAGGAGGTTGGAAGGAGATGATCCCTAAGGTCCCTCCCAATCCAAAGCACTCTGGGATTCAATTATTCTCTCACCACAGCTCAGCTGATGGGAGCCAAGCCAAGGAGCCCCCTTCTCTTGCATGAACAGCTCTCTCTACCCAGACTGAGCCTGTGCGGGGTTGGGACGGGCACAGGCGAATTCCCCAGGCAGTGCTGGTGGAGGGGTGGGCTCTGGAGCTCGGGGGGTTTGCCTGAGGTGCAGCCCAGCCAGGAGAACCCTGGAGCTCTCACAGAGGGGTGGCCAAACCTCAGCATACATGCAAGGAGGATACAACCCGGAGCAGCCATGCCCTCAGCAGGTCACACACGTGGGATCAAGACAAATTCTAACGGCAGCATGGCCCAGCAGAGCCCGGCCCAGCAGAGCCAGGCCCACTGGGACCTTGAGCTCCTGTAGAGGCTCCAGTCCCACTCCCTGAGCCTTACAAAGGATCCTGAGAAAAAGCCAGCCAAGCCTGTATGTAGAGGAAAATCCAGAGGCACCTCCCCTCTGCCCATGGAACCTCAGAGTCCTGTTGGTGCTTCCACCAGCACAGAGACACACGGAGGGATCTCTGGGGACAGAGACCCAACACACCAGGAAAACTGGAACCCAAGCCCAGCTGGTGCCAGGCTCATGCTTAGAGGGCAGGCAGTGGTGGGACATGGCCTGGCCCCAGCGTGGTGGATCTCAGAGCCACGAGGAGCTGGTGGGGAAGCGCTTCCTGGAAGCAGCTCCGCTAAGGCTGAGACTGCCCTTCAAACCTGCAGAGGCTTGGAGTGTCACCCAGGGAGCAGCTCCAGCTCACAGCTCAGCCATTTGGGTGTCAGTGGGAGTCATGGGACCCCTGGGTGGAATTGGACATTTTGAGGTTGGTTTTATCTCATTTTTTGGTAAATTTTGAAGAACGCCTTAGGTTCCTCCATAGCAAACAGCACTGCAGAGATGCAACGGGCTGCAAATGTTCAGCTTCAATCTGAGATAAGCAATGAAAATTTAAACACTTGAAAAATACAATTCAAGGCAGAAAATTTGATTTAGAATAGAAAAAAATGAATAATTTGATAAATATTGCAGTGAGAAGGTGTCAGGAACAGCACCATGAAGAAGTCCAGCCTCGGCCAAGGATCCCCTCCAAGGCCAGCACACAAGACCTCCTTCCAATGCTTGTGGGAAAGGCTTTGCATTTGCAAAACATAAATTTTATCCTTGCAAAATATAAATTTTTCCCTAATGTAAAAAAAAATCCCATATAGCATTTATAGACAGGCTGTGAGGTTGAAACTAAAACATTCTCCATTGGATGGGTAACTGTGGGACTTGACCTTCTCTCCCAGTTTTGTATGACTGGTTTGTTTATATAGCATGAAATGGTGGTAATTTTACTTTGGAAAGGGAAAAAAAAAAGTCAAACCACATTGGCCTAAAAGTAAGAAAGGAGGAAGGCACACAAAGCTGGGTAATTTCTTCAAACTTAAAAAAGAGCAGTAATTACAGGGGGGAAATTCAGAAAGAGTTTAGTCTGCCTGGCTCCCTCAAAAACCAAAAAAATAAGAAAAAAACCAAGGAAAAAATAGTAAAAAGAGAAAAAAGAGAAGGAAGGGGAGGAAATGAAGTTGGAGAAAAAGCAGGCTGAAAGTAGAATTCTTAGAAATTCTGCTTGCAAAATAACCCCCATCAACCAACCACAAGTCCTATAAATATCACCAGATCAACTTCCTGAGCAGATCTAAATCAACAAACAAACAAACAAACCTCCAAGATTTAAAAAAAAGTTTTGAAAAAGAATGAAATCTAAATAAAAATGACCAAAAACTCCAGTAAGGCCAAGCTGATGTCCCCAAGGGAGGGTGGCTTTGCTGGCTTCCCAAGAACAATGGTGGTTTGGAGCTGTGAAACCTGCAGCACCATCTCCCCCTGCCCAGACACCCCAAGCACTGCCCCAGGGCAGAGGGATGGGACCTGAGCCCTCCCCCAGAACCCTCCACCCAGGCCTGGCACTGGGAAGAGCAGATGTCACCAGGGACCATCGACCTGCACTTTCTCACTCCCAAATCTCCACCTTAGAGCAATTGTTTGGGCTAAGGAAAGGGTTTTTCAAGCACTTTGTGGGGGACAAACATCAATGGGACCAACCAGGGTGACCTTCCACTCTCCATCATTCCTGGAGCTGAAACAAATGAGGGCACAGAGCTGCTGGGAAATTATTTCCAGCCCAAAGTGGAGCTACAGTGAGATCATAGCACAGGTTGGTATAATTTCTGCTGCACCATTCAAGAGTAAGACACTCATTTTCAAAAACTGGAAGTGATACAGTCACTGACATTTAAAATTTTCTGATTCATACAGGCAAAATACATCCTATATGTATTTTTAAAGCAAGAACTGTAAGATGTGCTCAAAATCTAAACAAAGCACTTACAAGCCTCAGATTCTGTTTGACTTGAGCCTATGAAACCCAAATAGATATTCCTTATTTCCTGGGCAACAAAAAAAATTCAAATCAATCTATTTTTCTTCCGGCTCAGTCTGAAAAGGAATTTTTCAATCTTTCAGAGCTTCAAGAAAACAAAGAATATCAATTATTTGCACAGCCCTGCAGAGTGGACACATTTGTCTTGGAAAACATCCAATGTGATGCAAAAAAGGGTACAAATGTTCCTACGGGTTCCCTTTGGGGGTTGAATTTTGCAGGCAGCACCATGAGCCCTCTGCCCATCTGCAGGCCAGCAGCTGCTGCAAACCCTGAGGAAGAAAAGCCAGAAAGTGCAATTGGCTCCCAAGAACTCTGGTGTAGCCCAGGGTCGTGTCAAAGGATGAGAGAGAAATCCCCAAGCCCACCATTAATGCCCAATTCTCAAACGGAATCTGGAGTAAGGCAGCACAGGCTGGACAGGCTGGTTGGGTTTCCAAGCTGAGAAAGGAGCAATGAACTCACAGATCTGTGACCCTTTGGATGAATAAGTATCAGGCCAAGGGCTGTTTCCTCCTCCAGATGCCCCCAGAGAGCCTCTGGACACCAGCCTGCTCCAGTGCCCTGGGAGCACCAACTGCAGGAGATGCTGGGCTGGCAAAAGAGAAATGTGTGCCACATTCCACAGGCTCTTCTCCAAAAAGAAAAACTGATGCTCACCTACACTTCATTACAGACACTTTAGGTGCTTTGTTTTCCACCCAGCTCATGGATAACCTCAGCAGCCATGGATATTTTCCAGATGAATGTTTGCACCATACCCATGGTGTATCACCCATTTTGGGACTGGCTGAGAGCACAGCATCTTCACTGAATTACTCAAACATCTGAGAAATTCACTCAAGAATTGTTTTTTGCACATAACACTCCAAGTGTGGGCATCAATGTATGGGAAGCTGTGACAATTCAAAGCATCTGTATAAAATAGGAGAATACTGGGGACTATTCTCCAATCCCCAAATTCCATCCTCGGTAAGGGACCTCTGCTTTGAGGCACTTTGCCCCCACTTGGTCCTAAACACAAAGGAGGGCACAGGATGTTCTTGAGTTTAGGGGAAAGCCTCTGGAGAGAGCCTGGAGCAAAGCTCCAGGCCTGGGGAGGATGGGGAGCCTGTGAGAGCTGCACCATTGCAAACCCTCTGAAGCATCTGCTTTTGTTGAAATGGAAACTGAAT
Source organism: Dicaeum eximium (assembly GCA_013396995.1). Taxonomy (NCBI): domain Eukaryota; kingdom Metazoa; phylum Chordata; class Aves; order Passeriformes; family Dicaeidae; genus Dicaeum; species Dicaeum eximium. The sequence continues at coordinate 488,176 of VWZP01007308.1, read as the reverse complement.
TGGGGCATCTCCAGCTCCTCACAAACGCCATACATCACCTCACCCACTGTGACACATCCCTGTGGGGTGAGCTGGAGCTGGGCTGGAGCCAGGGCAGCATTTAGGTCCTGGCAAAGCACAATGGTACCAGGCTTTGGTGGAAAGGGAAGAACCAGGAAGGCCATAACCAGGCTCAGAGTGTTGCACAGGTCAGATTGCTCCAGCCTGTTTGGGCACAGACTCAAGAGCCCAGCAGTGTGCCATGGGCAAGCTTTACCCTGCCAGGACAGACTGAACACCTGCCAGGACCGTGACTGAGCTGGGACTGGGGATAATTCAGAGTGTGACACTGGAAACAGTCCCTGCTCTCCCATCCTTCCTTCCCTCCTTCCTTCCATCCATCCATCCATCCTTCCCTCCTTCCATCTGTCCATCCATCCATCCATCCATCCATCCATCCATCCATCCATCCATCCATCCATCCATCCATCCATCCATCCATCCATCCATCCCACCATCCATCCATCCATCCATCCATCCACTCCATCCATCCATCCATCCCCCCATCCATCCATCCATCCATCCATCCATCCATCCATCCATCCATCCATCCATCCATCCATCCATCCATCCATCCATCCATCCAATTCCTTCACTTCCTTATCTAGCTTTTATTCTACAGATAAAAGGCCAGTAGCCAATGAATCACACAGGATTCTTCTGCCAGCTGAAACCCTCAAAGCCCATTCCTGAGGGGGACCATGATCAAGCTGGTGCTCCTCACCAGACCCAGATGAGCTGTCACAAGAGACAGGAACCCCCAGCTCTGAACCCCCTGTCCCAGGAGCCCCAAAACCAGGCCAGACTGCTTGGAGGCTCCTCTACTGCGAGGGAGTGAAGAACAGAGAATGTGAACACAGCCCAGAAGCCAAACACATCCTGGGCTGATCCCCCAGCACCATGGGCAGCAGGGGAGGGGAGATTCTTCCCCTGCAGAGACCCCACCTGCAGAGCTGCCCCAGCCCTGGGGCCTAGCACAGGAAGGACCTGGAGCTGCTGGAGGGTCCAGAGGTGATGCCCCAAGACCTGGAGCCCCTCTGCTCTGGAGCCAGGCTGGGAGAGCTGAGGGTGTTCTCCTGGAGAAGAGAAGGCTCTGAGGAGACCTTATTATGGCTTTTCACTGCTTAATGGAGGTTTATAAGGAAAAACGGGGACAGAGTTTTTAGCAATGCAGTAGTGATAGGACAAGAGGAGATGGTTTTAAACTAAAAGAGTGGAGATCTAGATTAGATATAAGGAAGATGTTTTTTACAATGAGGGTGGCAAAACACTGGCACAGGGTGCCCAGAGAAGCTGTGGCTGACCCTGGATCCCTGGAAGCATCCAAGGCCAGTTTGGACAAGGCTTGGAGCACTCTGGGATAGTAGAAGGTGTCCCTACTCACTGCAGGGGGGTTGGAACGAGATGGGCTTTAAAGGTCCCTATTCTGTTCTGTTCTATTCTATTCTATTCTATTCTATTCTATTCTATTCTATTCTATTCTATTCTATTCTATTCTATTCTATTCTATTCTATTCTATTCTATTCTATTCTATTCTATTCTATTCTATTCTATTCTATTCTATTCTATTCTTCTGCAAAGGACAGCAGAGTCCACAGTTCTTTGGGTCTGTGCTGCACCCTCAGCCTTTCACCAGTTAACCTCAGAAAGTCAGGCTCCAGCCAAGTGCTTGGCTGCTCCAGCAAGATGCCAAAGCAGCTCCTTGGCTCCAAGCTCTGAGGGGCTTCACAAAACTTTGTGCCTTGCAGACAGATTTTTGTGGATGTTGTGTGCTCTGCACAAAACCACAGCAGTTTTCCTCCTCCACAGCAGTTTTCCTGCTCTACAGCAGTTTTCCTGCTTGCTGCCATGAGGGCAGAGCCACCCTTGGGCTCCTTGAGGAGCCTCCCAGCCTTGGCTCAGCCCTACTGCAGTAATTCCCCATCAGTGCTCCTTCCCAGCACTCACTTCTCTGCTCACATGCGTGGTGAGCGGCAGCAGCAGCCTCACGATTGGTCTCTGGTGAGTGATTGCAGAGGTAATAAAAAAGAGAAAACCCTATCAGGCCACAGCTACGCAGCCACTGTGTTGCAATATGAAGTGGATACACTCTGGAGTCTTCTGGGATGCCCCAAAATTTGTAGGGTTCAGAAAAAGGACATTCAGAAGGTAAAACCCCACAGTGCCCATGAGGCTCTTCAATGTGACCTGCAGGCTTCCCTGCAGCCTCTAATGGGCCAACTCTGCACTCTGCACAAATTATCGCGAGTATCAAAAATATCTTTACAACAGAGCTTTTATTTCCATATATTTGAAGCTGCTTTCCCCTTTTGTTTCTTCTCTAAACTGGTTAAAATGAGCATTAAGGGATATAATTATGTTGTTAGCTTAATTGCCTACTTAAAGCAGAATCTACAGGGGTTTAATGCAAGATTTGAAAAGGGAGGGGGGGAAGGAAATTGGGATATTAATGGATACAATTTTTAAAAGGAACCTCTTCTGGGGAAAAGTGAGTTTGGGGCATGGGACAGAGCATGAGGAGGGAGGAGGTAGAATCAGGCCCCATCAGTTTCTGTCATAAGCTTTTGTCAAAATGCAAATTGCTGGCCCATTCCTTCTCCAGCAGTCTAATTTTGGAGAATTTGACCTAATTAATCATTAACCACCACACACAAAAAAAGTATCCCTCCTTCAGTTTGAAACCTTAATGCTATTCTTGGAGTGACACACTTAAGGCCAGGACATGGGTTGGCATCTGGAACATGCCCAACGCCGAAGGACCAGTCCAGCTGGGAGAATCTTGCTCCCAAATCACCCAGCAGCCAAAACAACCACTTCTATAGGCAGAGAGCACAGCATGGGAGAAAGCAATGGGTGCCCCAGCCTTGTTCTGGTAACTGATGTCTGGAAAAGCCGTTGGTGTCCGTGTGCTGAGGCACAGGGATGCTCATGGTCCCTGTGAGCCAGCCCTGTGCCACGGCTCCTGCACAGCCCTGCTTTTGCATTTGTGCAGAAACCACGACTTCTATGCCAGAAAACAAGAACAGGGCAAAGCCTGCAGAGCCCAGCAGGGCAGAGCAGGGCACTTTCAGAGGCTGGAGCACCAGCCCCATGTTGTCAGTGGTCCCACCACTTCCCTGCTGTTCCCAATGGCACTGCATGGCTCTGGATGTGGAGAGACTGAAGGCATCAGCCAAAGTCTGTTTGGTGCCCTAAATGCCTCCAATTTCTACAGCTCCCCCTGTATTCCCACAGAGTCACTGTGGCTGGTGCTGTGTCTGATGTCCCAGAAATGGAGGTGCTGCTCCTTGAGCACCTTTGGTGTCCTTTAACTAAACCCTAGAGATTTAACCTCAGCAGCAACAGGGCTTGTCAGACCTAGAATTAACTTGGTGCCACCTTCCTGTCCCTGGCTCTGCTGCTCTGTAGCGTGTACAGATCCAACCAGAGCTATATCCCACACCTGGAACCTCCAGTTTGACTCACAAACTTGGTTTCTGCAGGTTTTTGATGACCTTCACCCTGTCCAATGTTCACCATGGAGTTGGAGTGTACAGGGGACACAAAATTTGGGGGAAACCCCTCACTATCATCCCTTTCAGGTTTCACTGCCTGTATGACCCAGCAAGGGAAAACAGTGATGAAAATCCAATAGAGGTGGGAAACACTGTTCTGCTCCTGCAGAGATGGAGCAAAGCTTCATTCACAGTGTTTGCTCAAATATACTCATGCAGCAAAACCCAGCACCACCAAGGTCCTGTTTATTCAGGAGGAGAAACAAAATGCTGATCACAAAAGAGATGCTTCTCACCCAAAACAAGAGCCCTCCCAGGATCCTCTCTCTTACCTGCTTCCTAAAAGCTGATTTAAATAAAATTTTGGAATCGCTAAGAAATATTTTTCTGTAGTTATTATATTACACAAATATTACATATCCAGTGTGCTATTTCAAATATATTCCATATTGTATTATATAATATATAACATATATAATAAAAATATTTCTATTAAACATATATATTTGAAATCTGTAAGAGAACTAGTTCTTGTGCTAAGCAGCTGTTTCCCTCCAGCTCTTCTGCCAGCCCTGCACAAAGACCATTGCTGGGATTTCAGAGGCTGCTGGTGTTTGATGTGTCCACACAATGGAACATCTCACAATCCCAGATAAATTATTGGTGTACTTGAAAAAAATCAGAGAATTAATGTATTTCAGGGTATCCTTGGAAACATAGAGGAAACGTGCATTGTTACAAAGTTGGATGTTATTAACAGGAATATGTATAGCACAAATTAAGGACTTCAGAGGAGAAGCCACCTTGGATCGTTTGATTAACACAGTAAGTACTTCCTATACCAACATAAGTGGATTTCAAACAACTTGAACTCAACGTAATTAGATAGATTAATAAAGCACCAGAATTAAGGCATTAGGTAGAAAGGAAAAACGTGAAAGAATCTGGAAATTAACAGATAAAGTGAAAGAAAGTAAACAAGGGGAGGCACCAACCAACAGCTCATAAATCCCAGGGAGTCTGAGGGACAATGGCCAGCACCATCAGATATTTCCAGGATTAAAAGCCCATCCTGGAAACAGAACCTTATGCTGGGTTTACATGAAAACCAACACTGAAAAAGTAACACGGTTGCAAAATCAGAAAGTCAGAAACTGTCCAAAAATTTGGGTGGAATGAACCCTGTGTGACATGCCAGCAGCCCTGAGATGCCACCAGCCCTGAGGTGCCACAAGCCTGCCCCATGCTCTGATCCTGAGGTGGTGCATACACATCACTCCTTCCATGGGACCCTCAATGTGTCCAGCACTCCATCTGATTTAGATAAAATTAAGGGGGGAAAAAAAAAAACATCTAGCAGCCAAAATGACATGGCTGGGCTCTGTCAGGCCTCCAATTTTTTTTCACTTAAGAGTTAGAATTTTTAGAATATTTTCTAGAAATTATTATTACTTTCTCTTTTTTTCTGGTTGGGTTTTTTTCACTCTCCCATATTTGTACTTGCCTTGCTCCCTGGGTTTGGGCAGGGATGCTCTGCTCAGCTCTTCAGCCAACATCTCTTGAGGCTCAGCTGAGCATTCACACCTCAGGTACTTCCTGAGATGAATAACTCAGCTGGATCAGGGTGTTTTTCCTCAGTGCTACATCCCTGAAATATAAAAAGTTCTCCCAGTTTTCCACTTGACACCCAACCATGGTTTTCCTCCTTCCCTAAAGCAAAGAGCTCAGTGATGGTGCAGCCCCAAATCCCTGGGACATTTAATCACATTTAGGAGGGAAGGACTCAAACCCACAATTCTTAAAGATCAGAAAAATGTAGGAAATCCCCTGTAAGGGCTCAGAAAAGCCAGGTTCCTTCCCATGCCCATTAATTTTTGGGCTCACCAGGGGCAAACCCTCCTTCCTCTGAGCCCATTCATCAGCCAGGCCAGTGAGAGATTTGCTGTGGCTTCTCCAAACAAATTTCCCTCTTAGGCAGACACATGGCTTGGAAAATTTCAGTCCAAACACTTTAAAAAGTTTTGGAGGAGTTAAAAAGAGTCAGAGGCATGGGCTGGTTGGAGCTGGGCAATCCTCACCGGTGGTGCCGCTGCTCCACTGAAGCATAGGCCAAAATGAAAATAGATTTTAAAAAACAGTTAAAAAATAGGAAAAAAACCATCTGAATGAGTCATTGTTCATCACAGGAGAGGAGGAATCAAGATTTTTTGTGTTTGTTTGGGAGGGGGTGGTGCAATGGAGATACTGAAGGAAGAAAGGTTTTGTTTTGCTTCATTTTACAGAAATTTCACAGCAAAAGTCTTGTTGGGAGATTAAGCTGTGCTATTAATGATGGGCAAAATGGCTGTCAGCTCCTGCTCCGGGGTGGGAACACACCAGGAGCTTTATTATACACAAAATTAGAGCGGGGCCTCCCACCACAGCCAGCCCAGGGCTCCACAGCATCACCGAGCAGGACCCCAGGGCTGGAGAGAGCAGCCAGTGCTGGCACATCCCTGAGCCCTGGGGCAGGAACCCAGCACAGGGTGGGCCCCCAGCCCTGCAGCAGCACCCAGCACTGGCCAGACCCCTGCACCCATCTCCTGCCTCCCCCCTGCCCTCAGCCAGGCACAGGGGCCAAAGCCGCCCCGGGGCGCACAGGTGAGGGAATCATCCCAGCTGAGGTGGGGAGGGGGGCACAGCCAGAGGGGCATGGATGGCACAAACCAACTCCAAATGGGCCTTTATCCTGCTGTTTCTACACATTTTTATCCGTTTTGGTGAAATGAAGAAGAAATAGCATTAATGAATCCTGGCCATATCACGTGTCTGATGGCCTTGTGGAGTCACAGCAACTCCCACTCATTTGTTTTCAAACAGAACTAGGAAATAAATATAAAGCAGCACTAAGCCATGTCCTCCTCAACACTGCTGTCAGCAGGACAGAAAGCAAAGTCTTTGGGGCAATGAGGAAGTTGGGAAGAATTTTAACAACCAGCCCCAGTCAAACCCATGTCCCAGCAAGCTCCACTCCAGGGCAACTACCATGCAGGGGCTGCCCAAATCCCATCCCAAGGCCAGCACATTTGAATTTTGGTAAAGCCTTTAATACTTCATGCTCATAAAAACTTGCACTTATTAAAAAAAAAAAAAAAAAAAAAAAAAAGAAAACAGGAGCTCTTTAGCTCTTTCAGGGCTTTTTTGGGTAGCTCCTATTAATGTTTTAGCAGATACATAAAAATAAGTGACTGGGAGCTTCAGCCCTGTGGATATCCATGTACTGATCCATCCACACGTGGATTCCATGACTGACACCTGAGACAGAAGTGCAGGGCTGCTTGAGGGAGAAATCTTGCTCTGCCTGATAGGAGGGAAGAGGGCCCTGTCCCTGCCCTTGTCCCCATCCTGGTCCAGGCCAGCTTTGGGGACCCTTGAGCAGGCCAAGAGCAGATCGTTTTCCAGCAGCTCTTGCCAGCACCACAGGAATGCCAATGTCATGAATTGTGTCCTTTCTTATAATGAAAGAATGAAACATAAAATTTTACCAGTGAATTTCTTGACCTACACAAGGAGAACTCCCTCCCCATGGCAGACAATGCTGTAAAAAAGGCTGTGCAGCCAGCACCACTCATCATTATATTATTTTAAATTTCCTCTTGCATTGCCACCAATAACCTGAATATTAAGGTGACCTTCCAGCAGTTTCTGAAACATTTTGAATCAAAATGGCATCAAAATTTTCTTCCTTTTTTTTTTTTTTCATGAAACATTTTTGTGGCGCATCATGAGCTTGATTTTGTTTTGGTTTTTTTGTTTTCAAGAGGAACTAATCCATGGAGCCTCCCTCCCAAGGCAGCAATAGTTAAGCCCATGCTAATAGAAGTGCAAATCAAGACTGGGCCAAGCAACATAATTGCTTTCCAGACGGGTGAATGTGCCGCCGATGGAGCAGCCCATCTGCTGAGAAAACGAGTGCAACAACTGCTCCAATTTTTTTTTTTTTTCCCAAGCAAAGGTGCAGCAACAAACCCAGAAAATAGGTTTTGCTTCCAGCAGCCAGCCCCTTCGAGCCATTTTTATAATCCTTGTTTTTCTTAGATTATCCCAGTGTGGTTTTTCCCCGTTTCCTTGTTGAGCACTATTTAACCAGCACTAAAGTCTGCAATCATTAAACCACGCGACACGGAGCTGGCTGGGCAGCCAGGAATGGCCAGGAGCAGCAGCCAGGCATTGCTGGAATAACTGGCTTGTTGGCAAATCGATAAAAATAAAAGGGCCTTTGGGGGTGTCAGCTGAAGGTGCTGCTGGGAGGGTGCCTCAGGGGTTGGGGTCCTGCATGCTGAGCTGAGCTGCCCTGGGTCCCCACCTCAGGTTCCTGCACCCTCCAAGAGCATCATGAGCATGTAGATATATAAGAAATAAATAAATATAAGCATCTTTTAGCAATGACCAATTTATTTAATAAATAAAAAACACCTGCTTGGAGGCCTGGGCCTCTGAGCTGAGGTTTCTGTCCCTTGAGAGAAGCAGACGTGCAAGGAGCAAAGCCTGGCTTTAAATGAAATCCTACAAAAGTTAAGGCATCCAGGCCTTCCCCTCCATCCACCTGCTCCTGTGCCACCCCAGGTGCCACCACCTGGGCTCAGCTCCCCAATTCCTCCAATTCCTGTCACATTCACACTCTGTGAATCTGCACAGAGGACCTGGGCCCACGTGCCAGTTTTGGGAGCAAGGTGGGTCAGACCCAAGGTGCTGGTGCTGCCCCAGCGCTGTTCCCTGTGCTGGGATGTGGGATGAGCTCCAGGACATGGTCCCCAGCCCAGGTTCAACTCCGTGCTCACTCAGGCATGTTCTGAGCCCAGTCAGGAGCAGTCCCAGGCAATCATTAACCAGCACCCACCTGCCTTGCCAAAATCAGGTGAAAGAATACCCTTAAGGAACCTGCACCGCTCACCAGCCCGGAGAGGCTCTGTTTACTGATAAAGGGCCCATTCCCATGGAAAAACCCAAAGCTTGACATTGCCTGCTCCTGAATTTAAAAGATGTGCTGGAGGCAAAAGGTGAGCGCTGCCACAGCAGGGACCATTTCCCTGGTGACGGTCCCTGTGCCACCCCTGCCCTGGTGACTGTCCCTGTGCCGTGGCTCACTTACAGGGACCAGAGCATTCCCCATCCATGGCTTCCTGGGCACCAGCCCAGCTCACAGGGCACCAAGCTGCATCTCCCCTTTTATTAGGGATTCACTCATCAACCCATCCTTCCTCTGCACTGGTATTTGCACGCCATGGCCCCAGAGTTCTCCAAGACTGGAAGGTCAGAAACCCCTTGTCTTTTACTAAAGAAAAAATCATAGAATCACAGACTGGTTTGGTTTGGAAGGGACATTAAACATCATCCAGTCCCACTCCTGCCATGGGCAGCAACACCTCCCACTATCCCAGGCTGCTCCAGCCCTGTCCAGCCTGGCCTTGGGCACTGCCAGGGGTCCAGGGGCAGCCACAGCTGCTCTGGGCACCCTGTGCCAGGGCCTGCCCACCCTCACAGGGAACAATTCCTCATTCCCAATATCCCATCCATCCCTGCCCTCTGGCAGTGGGAAGCCATTCCCCTTGTCCTGGCACTCCAGGCCCTTTTCCCCAGTCCCTCTCCAGCTCTCCTGGAGCCCCTTTAGGCCCTGGAAGGGGCTCTGAGCTCTCCCTGGAGCCTTCTGTTCTCCAGGTGAGCACCCCCAGCTCTCCCAGCCTGACTCTAGCCCTGGACTCAGGTATCCCATTTTTAGAACTTTTCATCATCACTCTGCATGCCTGCACTGAAACCAGATTTGAAATGCAGTAGAAAATACAACTACCATGAAATCACCAATTTTTTGTCTTGCTTTCAGTGGAACAAAGCCCAAAATGGAGGCTTTGCAATTTCTCAAATACAGAATTTCAGTTCCCAAATGATTATTAATTTTTGTTATTAAAAATAAAAATGCATCAGAGTTATTTTGTAACAAAAATACTGAACATCCAAACTAAGTCAAAAGTTAAACATGCCACTGCCAAACTTCTGCAAGGCTCAAGTGCTATTTAAAGAAAAGAGTTCATAAACCAAACAAAACTCCAAACAACCTACGGGCTATGATAACCAACATCCAACAGCAAGACTTCTTTTGCTATGTGTAAATTTCTAATTATAACCACACACACAAAAATTCCTTACAAATCCAGTCAGAATCTTTCCCACCTTGTCCCTAGAGACCAGATTTACCCAATCTCGTTTTTAAGAATTGTTTCCATATGTAAATTATTTCCTGTAAAAGATTAACTCCCTTTTGTGTTAAATCCATATGAAGTTCTCAAGTTCAGCCTCAGCTGAGCACCAAATTATGGGACTTTTCATGTTTCAGGCCCAAAATAGATGCTCAAAAAGCAAAACATAAACTTGAGCAAACTCCTACCCAGCCAGGGCTGTCCCCATCAGCCATTGCACAAGGGAGCCAAAGTCTATTTAAATGTTCAGCTGGGACAAGGAGGAACATTCAAGTGTTCACTGATGCCCACAAAGAGGAGGATGTGAGAACCTTACTACAAAAAGCAAATATTCTCTTTTATTTAGTTCCAATTGCAGGCCCAGACCACTCAGGCACTTTCTGGAGGATTCAATCTCATTCCCCACCTCTTGTGCTTTGTCCTTCCCTCCATGGAAGCTGCTCTCCAAACCCAAGCACTCCCTCCAAGCTGGTGCTGCTCCTGAAAGGTGTCCTTCAGCACCCTGACCAAACCAGGTGGATTTTCCTCACCCACCCAACTGGGTTGGGTATTCATGTCTTTCTTTAATTTCCTTTTTTTGGTGGTCTTTTATCTCCATCCCAAAGGGCAAAAGGGACCCCAAATCCTCTTGCCTACTGAGAGATGGGGACTGGAGAGCAGCGTTGCTGGATTCTGCTCCCAGCAGTGGAGAAGGGCTCAGCTGCCTCTGGCCCCATAAACTCAAAGTGATCCATAAGAGTGTTTGCTTTGTCAGTATGAAAGTGCAGCATAAAGCCTTCAGGCACCAGTTAAATCTCGACATCGCTGTATTTATAGTTATGAATAATAAGAGCTTTTCCCCAGCACTACAGCAGCAAGGCATAATTCAACAGAAATTCAATTTTTAAAGGATGATGAATTGTGATACACTGAGATTTTTATGCTGCTATGACTATTAAGAAGTCCATGATATTCATTTTAGTAAAGTAAAAATTGAATAGGGCAAAGTATTGTTCACGACTCAGGTAAGAGCACCAGTCCCAGCATCTGTGCTGATCTCCATCAGGACTGGAGGGGATGGGCCAACTCAGATCCCTCCTGGGCTCCTCTATCGTTGGTGTCAAGCTCCTTCCAGAGTTTGGGAATCCCAGAGCACCAGCACCTTCCTGAGCACCTCCCACAAGAGGCCCCCACTACTCTCCTGTGTCACACCACACCACACTGATGTTGCAACTCTCATTTTCCTGAATTCTTTTGCATTTCTCCCTCTGATTTACCCAAAAAACACTCAAAGCTTTGTTTTAAAGCCTTCTCCAAGCTCCTCGTCACCTATGCCATCTCCCTGGCAATGTCCCAAGGAGCCTGACAGTAACTCCCACACAGACTGTGCTGCTGGACACAGATCTGAGCTCTGACCTGCTGCTCCTGGAGAGCCACACCCAACTTCTGCCCAGTGAGGATTTTGTGTTCGCTCACTCTGGGTGCCTGAAGTGCCTCTTCTGAAACCACTGCTGTTCCTCTGCAGCCCCAAATGTCCCCTTTGGTTCTGTCTCTCCAGCCCATGAGTCAACCATCTGCTCATTTAAAGCATCACCAGAATCCACTCCTGAGACTTTGTCCCCTGAGCACAGAGGGACAACGGGGACACCTGGAAGCAGCAGAGATGATGCCCTGACTGTGGCAGTGCTGTCCCCAGCTCAAAGGCAGAGAGAGGCAGAGAAATTCTGAAGTGAGCCATTATAGCCCATCCCAAGCGTGAGGATGCTTCTACTTACTTTGATCAGCTGGGGACTGGCTTTTCCCCTAAACTACAGGGGTTTCTCTCTAATAAAAACCTTATACCCGAGCTCTATTAACCACAGAGGCTTTCAGCATCCAAATAAAGACGTTTTAAATTCCTGATGCTCTTACCATCACTGATCTTTAGCAGCAGGCTCCAGATCTACAGCACTGTATGTGATTTTAAAGGGGCTGATTCAACAAGTTTCATTTTACCCATAAAGGCAACAAAAGATTTCAGCCCAATGCATGGAAAACAAATGCTTATTCACAGACCCTCACACACACTGCCTTGTACTTCAGCCTGGCCCCCCACTGCTGAGCTCTTTGGTGCCTTAGGGTCTGACTTAAATCTAGAAATCAGGCCCTGAACTGACTCCTGGCACATTTACAGCCTGGCTTAGGGGCAGCTGCTCACCATGGACCTACAAGGACACACACCACCCTGCAGACCTGGACCCCAGCACAGGAGCTCTCACATCTCACTCTGCCAGCACCCAGCAGACCCAGCCCTCCAGCTCCTCCACAGCTCAGTATTTGCCATAGGCAGCAAACACAGACAGGACATGCCCCAAATACCCTCAGAGCAACACCAAACAGGCTTAATAAGAAGCTTGATGAGATATAGTCTCTCTACTCTCCAGCTTCTCACCTTCCTCCCAGCCACAACCATGGGGTCTGCCCTGCCCACCCTCTCCTCCTCCTGCCCCAGAGCTCATGGCACATACAGGTGTCTCTACCTCCAACACTCCCTGACCCCCCTTCAGACACACTCAGAGTCTCCTATTCCCCTCTAAACCTCATCTTGAGGCTTTCCAGCTTATTAAGTTTTCCATTTGACTTCAGTGGTGCTTGGAAAAGGCTCCTGAGCCTCTTAAGGATGCTCCAAGGCAGAGGCAGCTCTTGGCTAACACAACCTTTTGTAGCAGCTGCTGGTGGGACCACAGGATGCCCTGGGAGCAGCAACAGCTGGGGGATGTGGGATTCTCCGTGCTCAGGTCATACAGCACCCACCAGCACTAACACCTCCTTCTCTACAGGAAAACACTGCAAGGGCTTCCAAGAGAGGCAACTGACTCCTGAATGCCAGAGCTAGAGGGGGAAATTCATCATGGAGGGACATTCCACGACTTTCACTCATCCAAGTGATGGGTGCTGCCAGCACGGCTGGAGGTGGTGCCTCATTCCTGGGCACCCAAACCCCATCCCGAGACACCACAGGGACACCATCACACAAGCATTTCATGGGCATGAACCAGCAGGGGCTCATCCACCTGTGGAAACAGCCACAACACTGAGCAGGTGGGGGACCCCATCCCTCCACTGCTCCTGAACTGTTCCTAGGTCCAGATCCTCCTCCTCAGGTCCCTGAGAGTCCCAAACAAGGACTGGGGTTTGGATAAACATCCCTGCTGTGTCCTGCCCCACCAAATGTCAGCAGGTCAGGTCACAAGGGAACAATAAGATGGATTTTTAACTGAGCTTCCCAACACCTCCTGGCTCAATCTCTCTGTCAGCACCACGTGACATCGTACTCCCTAACAAAAAATACAATTATGAAGAAATGGCACTGACTGTATAACAGTGCCAGACAAAAGAGAGAAAACTCCCATGTTCATTGCAGATACAACCACCCACCTCACACAGAGAAACATGGGGAAAGGTTTCAAATTAATTTTTCTGCAGGTGTGAACACCTATGCAAACCTGGATGAAAATGGTGCAGCAAGAAATTCAGCCTGGATGTCTTTATATGGGAAAGAAAAAAGAAAACCAGCCTTGTCAAACAGACTTCGAGTTACTTCCTGATAAGATTTATCGGTTTGGTTGAGAAAGATAACTGCTTTAGCATAAGAGACTCAGATTTTTGCACAGCTTACTATTGCACAACATGTTGAGTCAAAAAATAAATTAAAAAAAAAACCAGCCCTAAAACAGAAATCAATGTAAACACATACTAAGTGGATTAAAAAACAGCGATCTGATAAATTTTGAAAACCAATTGTAATGAGAGAATCCTCATTTCTTCCAAGAGAAAGCAGTCCCTGAAAGGATTTCAATATCTATCACTGATTTACAAGCAGCTAGAAAATCATTCCCAGTCATGTTTGTAGAGAACATAAAATTAAAAATTAGTTGCACATAATTAAAGAGGACAGGTCACTAATACAATGCCATCTGGATCGATGGGTGTGCTGGATTCATTTAAACAAGATGCATTTTTAAGCAGACAAACTGTGCAAGTAGCAAATAACCAAACCCCATACTAACAAGTAGCAGAAGGACATTATCCTGGAAAAAGGGCTGGAAGACACTTATCTGGAGACCAAAGGGAGTCCTGCTGCCTCTGAGAGGCCAAAGAGAAGGCCAGAGGTGTTTCCCAAGGATAACAAGGCTGTTCAGTGTGCTGACACCACCAGTAATATCTTTATTTTGTGCTGTTTCCATTTTATGTTCAAGAAATTCATGCAGGATGTGGAAGGAAGAGGCTCCTCACATCCTAGAGCAGGCACCTGCCATGTGCCATCCCTCCTCACAGGCTGTGGCAGGGCCTGGATGATGAGGAGCCTTTCCAGGCTGGACAGGTGGACAGAGCATTGTCTGGACTCACTGGTGCTGCTCAGGCTCTGAAGTCAGACCCGTTTTTCTCCGTCCTGCCTGGCCTGGATGACTGCAGCCCAAGAGCCTGTTTATTTTTGCTGAATTAGTCAGATGGGTTCCTGTCAAAAACAAAGCTCACTCTCCAGCAAATCTGAGCACATCTAACAAAAATCTGCATAGCTTGGACCCAGAGATCCTGACTTGGAGCTGCAAAACCCAAGGAAAGAAACAAAGAATGAGGTAGCAATTATTTTCTTCCCACTTTACGTCTTATAAACCCCTTTTCCTCCTTGGCTGCCCAATTTACTTTTGATGATTACCCTCGACGGCAGCTCCAGAAATCAAACACTTAACCTCTGCAAGTTGCTTCCCTTAATGAATGCACAGCAGTTTGCTATTCATTACAGCCAGAAGGAAAAGCCAAATCTGTTTGTGCTGCATTAGCCAGCAGGGCTGTTAAACCCAGCATGGACAGTAGCCATGGCGACCTCCTCGGCAAGGAACACCGGACTTTTCCAAAGGCTACTGTCAGTGCTCAAAACATAAAATGGAAGCAACTTTAATTCTTACTGTTAGTATTATTTATTGCTAGTTTGGAAGAGAATTCACCATCTGTGAAAGATGGCAGCCTGGCAGCACTAAAGGAGCTCACCCACAGACTAAGGATAAAATACTCAAGGTGGTCAGAGTTTATTGTAGGTACCTGAGCTCTGACCTGGAAATAGCCATCTTTGTAAGGACACAGCAATTGATCTCCGCGTGCACCAGAACACCTGGCACTCTGCTAAGGGCACTGGCTGATGCTGCACTGCCTATCTTCAGCACACAAAGGTCTCCAGACACACTCAGGTCTACCAGGACAAAGCCATCCTGAAGCTGACACGGTGATGTTTTTCTCTCCAAAGAGGAGAAGGACGAGGCAAAGGATGAGAGCTTCTATGGCAAGAAGGCTCCAGAGGCTCAAGTAAACCTCCCTCAGTCACTCTAAGCACTCGAAGCTATGGGAAACACCAACCAAAATGTCTAAAACATCATACTGTCTCCCAAACACCAGTAAGTATTGACAATTTTCATGTGAGCTGATAAGTAATTTCTCTTCATTTCTTGAGCTGGAAAATCTAAGACAGATCATATAATCTGCCCAGAGCCACAGAAGAAGATTTTGTGAGATCCAGACACTTATCTCTTGAATTTCAGTCTTGCTTTTTATTCACAGTCATTCCTTTGTTTTGGAGAGGATATCTAAGTGCCAAGGGTCATCCCCAGACTCTTCTGGATAGTCAAAACATCAAAAAGCAGATAGAGACAACCTGGCCAGTGAAAGGAACAACGTTAAGGGCTCTCCAAACCACTTATTGCCACTGCACTTATGATTAAAGGAAAACAGGGTCATTTGATCGCTTTTCAAAGCTAAGAAGGTCATTCCAGGATGGAAGGATCCAGGCGGTGAGCTCCCACTATCCAGGGAGTGTTTATACAGACTGACACACGTGTGACTGCAACAAATAACCAGGGACTGCTCTTTTGGGTCTGTTGAGAGTTTTGTCCCAGAAAACGCTGCAGTTCCCAGCAGTATTCCCATGAGCAGGGGACACGGTGGGACATGGATCCACTGTAAGCAGAAACACAGGTTCAACAACAAACCCTCCAGCAGAAAGCTGCCACAGCTGCCTGCTCCTACCAAAGGAGATTTGGCAAAGATACACGAATGCCCAAGACCCAGCAGCCTCTTCTGGCCTCTCTTTGCCAAAGATGCAGAGGCCAGACCTGACTCTATCCCCAACCCACCCACCGTGCTCCCCATCGAGGTCTGGTCTGCAAACAGCCCCAGAACAGGCTCCACATCACTGCACAGCCCTGGCACAGCAGCCTCTGGGGACACAAGTGACACTTCCCACCCCATTTCAGCAATCAATTAGGTGGATTTGCTGTGCAGGCACTCAAGGGATTCCTCAGCTCTGGCCCAGCCATACAAAGCAGCTCTGAGCCCCTGTGGCCAGCAGTGCCAGTCCCCTGGCAGCATCCGCAGGCAGTGGCACTTGCAGAGGTGGCTGGGCAGCCCAGCACGTGCCAGGCTGCCTGCTGGCCACCACACACAGTCTGGCCTCTGAACTGCCAGATCTTCTGGTCTGAAGGCTCTAATCTATGTCCTTGCAAAGCCATGCAACTACTGCCCTCCTCCAGCAGTGTGGGGAAAACATAAAACCTGGGCACAGCTTAAGTCTCAACCCCCCTGTGCTTAGTGGATACAAGATTTACTTTTCCACAACCCTCTTCCACAGCTTTGAGCTAAATGGACACTGCTGAAGACTCTAACAGTTCCCATTCTCTATGGCTAAATACAATTTTGAAGGACTACAACTCTGGGAGTCACTTGTTAAGGTCAGTTTGAATGAGCATGGACTTGGTTTTTAATGAAGTGTAGAACATACCAAACAGAATAGACTGATTCAAAGGGCAACTAAAAATGTCCCAAGACCTTCACTCTTCAACATCTTACACACAAACTTGTTTTCAGAGTCAAGCACTTACTCCATGCTGCATTTTTATGTATTTAAGTTAGAATATTAAACACAATCAGTAAGGTTGGACCTGTAAGATAACCTGGGATAATGAAAGGCGTCCCTGCTCATGGCAGAGGAATGGAATGAGATGAGCTTTAGGGTCTCTTCCAACCCAAACCCATCTAGGATTCTATGACTGAATCCATAACCAACCTTTCTCTCATGATGGAGGTGGTTAGAAACATCCTGTACAAAATGAAAGCTGCTGGGTCCAGCTGTGCACACAACATCAGCCCCTGTTACACCCTCCTGGATACAGAGGGAGGCTTGGGCTCTTCATCTTACCCCAGCAATGCTCTCCAGGGGCTGTGAGCAGAGCAAGGGAAGACATGAGGAGCTGCACAGCCTGGCACATTGGAATGGAAAACACCTCTCTGGCTGTTCAGCAGTTCTTGGAAGAACCCTTCTCAAAACAGAGAGCACCATCACTGCTCCATGGCACAGGTAGAAGCCTGGTTCAGGGTGTCTGGCAGCAGTCCTGGCCTGGCTCCAGACCCATCAGTCCTCACACACTGAGTGAAAGGCTCTGGCTCCTGCACCCTGTGTTTATCACTTGGCTTCGTGCAGGATCTTGTAAAAATGGAAAAGAGCTGGTCCACTCCTGTCTCAGAGTGCCTACATGAGGAAGGCTGAACAGGCTCAGACCATGGGTCCATAGAAGGGTTAGAAAAGTGTATAAAAGCAGGAAAAGCCTAAGTGCAACATCATCATCCTAAGTGCAACATCTCCAGAATCATCTCCCATCCTCCACTGAGGGGCTTCACAGGAGAGAGGTGTTGTCTTTGTGCTTGGTTGCCGTTAGCAGAAACTTCTTTCATTAATTTATCCAGTTGCTGCTTTTTTACTATTCCATAAACATAAAACGTAAGACCAGGCTCTCACAACAGCCAGTTTGGAAGACACCTGAAGCCATTCCTACCAAACTCATTCCAAATGCTCAAGTGTCTCGCATCACACACAAAAACAAACAGAGCAGCTACTGGAAGGCAACCTGGAGAGAGCACAGAACCAGATTCATAGTCACAGAATCATTAAGGTTGGGAAAGACCTCCAAGATCATCAAGTCCAGCCTTCAACCAAACGCCACCATTCCCACTAAACCCTATCACAACGTGGATCCCAGAGCAGAGCCAGCAAATGATAAATCCTGCCCAACACCCAACCCCCAGGCCCCTGGCTGGGAGCATCACCAGGAACATGAACTGATTTCCCAGCAGCAGCACGATGAGGAGGCCCCTTGAGTGGCTATGGGGTGAGCAGGCAGCGCTGCTGCAGGGATGATGTGCAGCCCCTGCCTGGAAAATTCACCCTCAGCCCAGAACCAGGCTGAAGCCACATCTTCCCCCTGCCTTTTGCACTCCTCCCCAGCCACACAGCTCCGCCACCTCCCTGCATGGCCAGGGGATTCCTCAGTGTACCCCGAGAGGGGCGCATATTTTGAAAAACAAACCCAAAACTTTATGGTGCCCTCAACTGCTCCCAAATCCTCGGAACGTGTGGGAAGTGGGCTGAGCAACGTTTCTGAACCAAATGTTCAGCTTCCAGAGACTATTCACAGCTGGATGGGTGCCACCAGCACAAGCCAAGGCGTGGAGCAGCCTCAGCCCTGGAGTGTGCTGTTAAGTAACACAGCTTACAGTAGGCTTCAAAAACCAAAAATAAGGATTTTAAATTTTTTTTTTGAGTTTTAAATTAACAACACAAACTTAATGACATGAAACTTTCTGCCCTTTATTTATTTATTTACTATTATTTTTTAAGGCCCAATGTGATAGCACTGCATTGAGCAAAATGTTTGCTGACCATCTCATGGCCTGACTGTCTGAGAGAAGAGCTGAACAGGCCAACAGGAGAGCAGGGTTTAACCCATTATCCAGCATTTGGGCACTTTAGAAACAGTGCCAAAGAATTTAACACTGGACATTTATTATTTTAAACTAGCTGGCGGCGCAATTTACAAAATATATTTCAAAATCTATTTCTCCTAGAAATATTTTCATGATTTAATAAAATTAAAAGGAAAACTGGGTATAAGTTTAAGTATTGCTTTCACGTTGCAGCTTACAAAATTTTGCTGTGCTGCAGTGTGGAGGAGAACCAGACAATGAAAAGTAGAAGTGATCTCACCCTGGTTTCATTTGTGAAAGAGTCACAAGTGAGATGTTTATAGGATGGATGTGTTGTATCACTGGGTTTTAGGAACCTCTGTCTCTGCCAGCAAGGTACGGAAGGAGTCGAGAGCAGTTGAGTGTTGGCTTTTCCTCAAATAAATCTGCATCTCTGAAA
The DNA here is from genome assembly GCA_013396995.1 of Dicaeum eximium. Lineage (NCBI taxonomy): Eukaryota > Metazoa > Chordata > Aves > Passeriformes > Dicaeidae > Dicaeum > Dicaeum eximium. The sequence continues at coordinate 469,201 of VWZP01007308.1, read as the reverse complement.
GGGTCAGTGATGGCCAACCACGACTGTCCCGTGCCCCACATTCCGAGCTGCTCCCTGCAGCCTGGAGGGCTCGGGGTGCCCGGGGAGGGCCCAGCGGCACCAAGCGCTGCCCGGGCTCGGCCCTGCGGGCTTTGGTGGCCACCAGTGTTGAAATGCAGGGGCCTAGTGCCAGTGGGGCCGAGCTTTTCACAATACCAGGAACTTTCATGAAACTTCTCTACAGAATTTATGTCCACTCATCATCTATTACAAAATATGTTTCTGCATCTAAAGGGAAGCCCCTTTAGGGGCACAGACAGAAGAACAAGATGTGGAGGCCAAGCATGTGTGATTCCTTGTCTGTTCACCATGGAATGTACACCCAGGCTGTATTGGGTTGGGAGAGACCTTAAAGCCTATCTAGTGCCACCTCTGCCATGGGCAGGGACACCTCCCACTATCCCAGGCTGCTCCAAGCCCTGTCCAACCTGGCCTTGGACACTTCCAGGGATCCAGGGGCAGCCCCAGCTTCTCTGGGCCCCCTGTGCCAGGGCCTGCCCACCCTCCCAGGGAACAATTCCTTCCCAATATCCCATCCATCCCTGCACTCTGGCAGTTTAAAATATTCCCTCATGTTCTGTCGCTGTCTGCCCACAAGAAAAGTCCTTCTGCCTCCTTTTTACAAACCCTTTGAAGTCCTGGAAGGGGCTCTGAGCTCTCCCTGGAGCCTTCTCTTGTCCCAGTGAACACCCCCAGCTCTCCCAGCCTGGCTCCAGAGCAGAGGGGCTTCAGCCCTGGAGCAGCTCCATGGCCTCCTCTCGACTTACTCTAACAGGTCCAGGTCTTGTGCTGAGGAACCCAGAGCTGGAGGCAGAATCATTCTATGATTCTATGAAAAGATCCCATAGCAAGAAGCATTTAAACCCTCATGTGCTGACCCTGTGCTAATGCACATCAGATAAACAACTTTTCCAAACCCAGAACTCTGTCCAGCAGCTCTCAAGCAAAATCAGATCCACAGTCATTGGCAATATCTTGTGGGGAGCATAGATTTATTGCTCCTTGTACACCTCCAAGTCCTGTGGACCTTCCTGCACGTCCCAGCATCACCAAAACTGCAGCAGGGACTCGGAGCAGGCAGGGAAATGCAGCGGATGACAAATAACCAATTCCTCCTGGAGCAGGAGGGAATAATTTATTTCGCAGTTGCTTTGTACCTGTAGAGAAGTCTTGGCACCGTATCTTAACTACACCTTGAATGCTCCTACGAGGCACTGAAGGTGCTCTGGGGGATCATGCAGTGTTAATATAAATATATTAAGAAAATAAATGAGGAGCTGCTCCTGTGAGCTGCAGTAACATCTCATGCAGTCCATTACAGACTGCTAAATTCAGGAAAAATCTTGAATTTTCATCAGAGACAACCAAAAGGTCAGTCTTTCTTATGGGATTTCAGCCATTTGAGCGCCCTTTTGAGCTACAATCTTGAAATTAGGAATAATTCATTTATTACAGACTGCTGATTACAGGAGGGGGGAAGGAAACAGAAATTTGACATTTCTTTCCAGTTCACCAAAAGGTCAGTCTACTGATTTACAAAATTTATATTAATTTTAACTCTGAGTCTCTCACACTGGGCACGAAGCATCCAATTTGGAGAAAATAAGGTCATTTAAGGTCTCCAGTTGCATTTGTCATTTAGAATGCAAAAAAGTTATCAAAGGCAAAGGAAAAGCCGAGGGAGACAATAGCCAAAGTCACCCGAATTTGGAACAGCTGCCAATTCTAATACACTAAAATGCATTTCAAAGAAGAATTAAAAAGAACCTAAACTTTAAGTCTCTTCTTGCCACATACTGCCAGACATCAACTACATTTGCTTCACAAGACAGAAAGAAGCTAAAATTTGGGGTGGACTCATCTCTCATGGCAAATCCATCTGTCCTCAAGTCACACTGGACTCATTTGGGCTCACACCATCACCAGGCACTAAGGCCACCAGGTTCCCTTGCCTCCAGCAGCCAGCTCACATCCTGGAAATCTTCCACTCACAGCTTGAGAACATCGAGAGATGAGGCGGAGGAGGAGGAGGAGGCAGCAGCCTGGAAGTCATCTCCTTGAGCGGCCGGAGCAGAGGAAGCAATGTTCCAGAACTGACTCAAAGGTCATGGGGAGGAGGGTGGGAGGTGTCTCCCACGAATTTGGAAAATCCCGCCAAGCTGCAGAGCAGGACCCAGCCCGGGAAGACCCCGCTGGGGTTCACCAGCCCTTGGACAGCCCCAGCACAAAGCTCAACCAGCCAGCACTGCCACAGCAGAACCAGAGAAAAGCCAGAGTCAAGAGATCCTTCCCCAAAATCCCAAATGCTGTGAGCACCTTGCTGAGCTTCAGGAGTGCTGTTATTTGTAAATAAATCACCAGGGATGTTCCCAGCACTGCAGAGCCCACCCTGTGCAATGGCAGGGCTCAAGCTCCTCCCCTGCCTGCCAGGGAGGTTCTGCTCAGCAGCTCTGCATCCCAAGGCATGGAAAAGCATTGCAAGGTTTGTAAGCAGCAGCAAGGAGCCAGAACAATCCCAAGGCATGCTTTCCTGCCCTGCTGACCAGCCCAGCCCCTTCCCTCACTGGGAGCTGTCCCGGCCAGGGAATGGCTCCCAAGGCAGGGATAAAGCTCCAGCCAAGGCCCAACCCTCAGTGCTCTACACCAGCCCCATTCCCACCAGCCAGCACTGCTGCTCTCCATTCTTTTTTTGCTGGAAAATTCACTCTTTGAAAAATTTTTTTAATAAAGACACTGATAAAAAATTGAAAGGAGGTATGTTCAGGCAGGAGGGTGCTCCCACTGTCGAGAACAGGACCTGTGTGCACTCAGGCTCTGCTGCTTCACACTGACTTCATATGCAGCAGCCTGACAGGATATTCTTCTTCAGACATGAAAAGTTAGGGAAACCATCTTGACATTGTGGTAATTTTTTGCTCCATAGATAACCTCTGTCCATCAAGTCTTTGTCCACTCTACCCATGTTTATGCTGTAAGGAGATTTACATTTTCGAGCTTCTTAAACACAGAAAGTTGGATTTGATCACTTTCCCTTCAGAAAAAAAAAAAGGTTCAATGCTGTTTTAAAAATTAGCCTTGGTACAAGATTTTAAAGTAAATTGCTACTTGCTAAACTATTTGCAAACACTAGTTCCTCTGAGTATTTCACTTCTTCAGGGAAAAAAAAAAATCTAAATCCAATCCACAATCAGACATTTGCCCTTTTTTTCTCCTTTTTAATTTAGTAACTTGTGAATTCATGCATTGACCCAGCTGAACAAAGGGCAAAGACTGTTAAATTCCAGAGCCCAGGAGATATTTGGTTACTCATTCAAGGCCTTCTACAGAGTTTAAAAATAAATAAAAATGAGCCTTAGCGAGGAGGAGTGGCATATTTGGAAATGACACTTTTAAATTAACAACCGAAAAGGGGAGAAAGGTAAACTGGGAAGAGATTAGCTGCTTGCTGTGCTGTGAGGGAAAGATGGAGAGTGGGTTGGAACTCATTAGCCCAATTACATAATAGATTGTTTTGGCCAAATTCAAAGGCAATAAAAGCAGCGAGAGAAATGAACATTAGGTACCAGCAAAGATGGAGGAGGTGAGGGAAAGAACAAGAAAAGGCTTTTTATGATTTTATTCATGAAGTTTGTTTCAAAGACTCCATTTCAGCAGGGAAGCACCGAGCAGAGGCAGGAATTTGATAAATAACTAAAATAAGGCTAAAATAACTAAAATAACGCCAGTGCTACAATGGTGGGGAGAGAGTGCTGGAACACCAATCAAGGGAGAAAACAGAACTTGAAATTTCCCAGCCTTCCCTTCCTCCTGGCCCTGAAAAATCACATTTCATTGAATTCAAAACCATTCTGAAATTTTACTAGTTTAGGAAAGATTGAATAAGCATGTAATTAAATTAATTACAGAATCACTGCTCTGCATCCTACTGCAGGAATAGCAGTGAATCAACGAAATAGATTCAAAATCACTTCCTAAATGCTTTCCAGTCAAATAAAACTTCGAATGCAGCTTCAAACCACTCACGGCACAGTCCACAAAAGCCCAACCCCTCCATCAGTTTCCTCCAGCCATACAGGACATGCTCTTACAGAGCATGACCTGAGCTGGAGATTTCCTTTCCCAAATAAATAGCAGCTGCTCAGAGCTGGATGCCTCCTGTCCTGCCTGCACTCCCTGCCTGCATTCCCTGCCTGCATTCCCTGCCCCACTGGGCACTGTTCTCCTGCTGTCCAGGCCAATTCCCATGGACAGCCACCACACCCTGCACCTGCACTCTGCACAGGACCACAGAAAAAATTTAGATTGGAAAATACCTCCAAGATCAAGTCCAACCTTTCATTGATCTCCACCTTGTCAACCAGACCAACTTCTTTTCCAGCTTCTCATTTATCACCCCTGAGCACAAGGAGGAGATGGGAGAAATCCCTCACACGTTCATGGCTGAAGGATGCACACAAAGTGCATGCACTAATTGAGGATGAGAGCCTGGTTCCCACCAGGAAAGTGCCACCACCATCCCCACAGCCTCTGCAAGCCCAGAGCTGAGACTCCAGGGGCTTAAACAAGGGTTCTGTGTGGCTCCACACAGTGAGCTGTGCTCCTGGCTGGAGTAAGACATCCAGTGCTGGCCTACAGGAGTGCATCATTCCCTTTGCTGGGGCTGTGTAAGACCAGAAGAGCCTCTTTCTCCCCTGTGGGAGAGCAGAAGAGCACAACCAGAGGTGGATTAGCTACGGTGGAAAGGCACGAGCTGCACCCCAGCCCTGGCAAACAGGAGCCCACGAGCAGCAGCACGAGCACAGCAGGGCAGGAAGCAGGCACAGGCATCCACTCCTCCAGAAAAACGGGAACAGCCTCACCCACGCAGCTGGGGGCAAGGCTGCCTCTGTTAATGCTTAATGGGCAGGCAGGGTCACAGCCAGCCCTAGGCCAGCAGGGCTGGAAGCTGCCAGCAGCCCTGGATGCAGTGGGACCATCCTGGTGCATCCCAGGGATGCACTGGGGCTGCCACACTGCCTCCCCTGCAGCACCAGGCCTGGGGAGGAGGCCCACGGGTTTCTGAGGGAAGCAGTTTGACGGCCTGCTGGAAGCTCTCTCTCTGGATATTCCCTCCCCTTTCACACAGGGGATCCAGCAGCTCCTGCTTCCCACCGCACCAACACTGACCCTGCCAGCTCAGCCCTACATGACACACACAGTGTCCCCCTCCAAGGGCCTTCCAAAGGTCCCCGAGGCACGCACAGCAGAGGGGGGGCCTGTCACACCGACCTGAGCACAGCCACAGCAGCACACACCACTGCTCCAGGGAAACCAAGTACAACTGCTGACAGCAGCAATCAAACAAATGCTGACCTGGGCGACTTGGCACAAATGAAATGAAGGAAGTTCCTCCACCAGCAGTGCTGCTTCCAAAGACATGTTCATCCACACTCTCCATGGCTCCAGCAGCAAAGGCAGCAGCTTGCATTCCTTACCCTGTGGGAGACACTGCCCCAAAATCCCTCAAGTGATGCCAAAGATGGAAACAGCCAAGCAGTACCTGTGGAGCTACACCCATGGAACAGGTGCTCAGGCAGCAGGACACCAACACCATCTCCTGCTTGCCCAAGAGAAACACTTATTAAAAAATCCAAAGAAGAACTTCACGACCCACACTGTGTTCAACAAGCTGACAGCCCTTTTGTCCACAGAAAATCTCACCGGGTCCCCCCAGGCCTGATGTGATCATACAGGATCCTCACTTTAGAGCAGAGTGACCAGCTGTGAAAGCCAACTCAAGTTTGTTGGTGTATGCAGGGTTGAGCAGGAGCAAATACAGGCAGGGGGTTTCTCAGACTCTTATCACTGCAGGAGGACCTGTAATGTCCCCCAAAGAAATGCTTTAGGTGCTGAAGTACCTGCCAGCATGTGCAGCCACACATGCTGCCTGACCTGGTCATGGCCAGCCCAGAAGCCACCAAGAGCTCAGTGATGGGATGGGCTCCAACTCCTCACCTGACTTTCTCTGAGCCCAGACACAGCTGCAGGAGCAGCAGGACCTCCAGCACCACCCTGAACATGCAGAGTTGGTGCTCTCCCAGCTGGCAGTGACATGGGGTACCCAGTGGGTACCGAGCTGCTCCTGTGCCCTGACACTGTGGATAGAGACCTCAGCCCCCCAAAGGCATTTCTAATTACTGCATTAAAAGGTGTGAAACACTTCCTTCCCACGCACACTTGGCCATCTTACGGGGCTGGGAGCCAAACCTCTCCCTGGCAGAACTAAAGCAGGCTCCAAACAGCCCTGGGAAATGATGGTCTGGGCTCCTTGGGGCTTGTGCTCCCCTGGCTCATCCCTCCTCTGCCCCCTCACACCCACACACATCAACCACACATGCCCATGAAAACATCATCAAAGATCTTTGCAACATAGCCAAGTTTCAGAGTGACTTGGATAAACTGAGCAGTAAAAAACTGCCAAGACCAGCTGGCAATGAACAAAACCTCCCAGAAAAAGCAAAGATGAAAGGGGTGAGGATCCCTTGTGCTGACTACACTCTGACGAGGGGCTGGGAGGTGCAACCCCTCCAGGTAGCTTCTCACAGCTCTGCAGGTAGAGATGTGCAGCACCAAGTGGGAGAATGGGCAGAAACCACTAAAATCAAGCAAACCACTCAAATTAGAGTAGAATTATAAAAAAGATCCAATAGATCCATGCTTTGTGTTAGGAAGGGGTCAAACCTGATCTCAGTTGGCCTTTACGTGAAGGGAAAACATCAGCTTAGTGCAAGTTACCAGTAAGAGAAGAAAGGGACAGGAAGGCATTGTTTAAAAAGGCAAAATAAACAGTAACCACAATTGTGCCATGAACCCACCCCTACCACAGCCTGCAGGCTTGGTCATCCTGTCCCAAAACTACTCTAGGAGTAGTGAGGAAGGAATGGAAATCCACCAAGTTTCATTTCACTACTCCTTCATTCCAGCACAACCAGACATGGTGCCAAGATTTGTGCCAGGACTGGAGCAGAGGCAGGGGAGCACATCACAGTGGCATTTCAGGCAGAAGCTTTAAGTAACTGTTACTTGGGAAATGGGGTACAGAGGTACCAAATGCATTTTCTTAAATACTTAAATATTGTTTATTTAACTTCTTTTGTTTTTTAGCTTTTAAAAAATTTAACTTTCCAAAAGGCAATTTTTTACACAGTAGCAATTTAAGCCACTAATATCAATTTACTCATTTTTCAGTTGAGCTCCAAAGAATCCCAGTAACAGGGTAAATTCCTCATGCAAATTTAAATGTCCCAAATTGTCTTGATAAACCATCAGACACAATAGTAATGGAGCAGCCACATGTAGCTCTCGGCACCAGCATTTTATGGGAAAAAACCCTAAGAAATCAAAGTCAAGTGTGCTTTATTTCAAAATTCGAGGCAAAAGGTCCTTTACCTCCACATCCAGTGCTCAGGGCCAGCAGTCCCTATCCCATGGAACAGGGAGAAGGAAAGGCAGACCCAGACTCTGCCAGGCTAAGAACACATTTTCATAAATTCTCATTGTAACAGAAAACCCAGCTGGTTCATTCACGCCAATTGAACGGTACCATGGCAAACATGGCAAACAGAGCAGTTTGCTCAGAAATGACTGTGGTCCCTGGTGAAACTAGGTGCTGCCCTCCATTGCCACTCTGCTGGTAAATAAGTTTCACTTAAAGAAAAACAGTATTTCAGGGAAGCTGCACATGTGCCTATTTCTGGGATTTTACTCTTTTTCCTGAGGTGGTGTGGTCACCAAAGGCACGTTCCAGCACAGCTGCCTCCTGTCCCACCAGGAACAGACAGCTGCTTTCACCTCATTTCTTGTCACCAACCCTTTGTACCCCCTGCTGAGCTGCACCTTGGGAAACCTCTGCAAATTTTGGAAGAAATGGAGCATAAGAGCTGGAGCTGCCCAGCACATCCCTTGTTCCAGTCCCTTGGGACAGGACAGGTCAGACCACAGGACATCAGTGCCCCCGCATGCCATAGATTACTGGTGACATTCCAGGACAGGGGTGCTGGGATCCTGCCTGTGGGGTCAGGCTGCCCAACACGAGCCCCTGCTGGCACCCCACAGCTCTGTGTGAGCCAGACTGGCCGGGCACTGAGGGAGCTGCTCAAGAACCACATCTGTGAGCAAACAATCACTCAAAGCCAACATCCAAAGGGAGCAGCAAGGCTGCAAGATTCCTGGAGAGGGCAGAAGGCTGGAAAGAGCAAAGGGAGCGAGCCTGAGGGTTTCCATGTGTCTTCTCAGGAGCCTTCTAGCACTGCCCTGGAGCTCAGACCTGGCACCAAAGCCCTGCACGCACTGCAGGGGGAAGCAGAAAGATGGGACACAAATATTTTTATATAGCATGTCCTAAAACAACATTCTCCATTTGGCTTCATTCTAAGAGGAAGGTCCACCTGCTTCTTGGAAAGGAAGGGCTCCAATGGCCGCTGCATGGTTCCAGCTGCAAGGCAGAAGCTCTCCAAGTCTTCAGGCATAAAGTACAGTTATTGAGATAAAAATTCTGGGGAGGCCTGGCAGCAGCTGGAAGGGTGAGTGCCTGCTCCCGGGTGTTTTTGTTCCAGGGCTCAGAGCCATGATGGGAGCTGGCATGGGGTCTGCTCCCATCCCAGTGGAGGCAGGGCACAGCAGGGGGGACGTGGCACTACTCCAGGGCTCAAAACCCAGCTCCTGCTCCTGTCCATGGCTCTGGCAACTCTGGGAATGGTTTATTCTTCAACTACTTGTAAGCAGGCTAGACAGTGTGACTCGGCAATGCCCAGCTCCACCAGACCTGACCTCAGCCAGCAGTGCTGAAGAGCTGATGCTACACAAGCCAAAGAGCTACTGCTATCAACTCGTGCAAGAAAGCAGGATTAGTCCCCAATGTGACCAGAGGGATGACAGCTCCAGATTTAGTGCTGAGCTTGAATCACACCATGCCTTAAAGCACGAGGGGAAGAGAGCTGAGCCCTGAAAGGAGCTGGAGCTGCAGCAACATCCCCACCCAGATCAGAGCAACCCCATGAGCTGCCCTACTGCAGGTTCAACCACGTCCAAGTGAGCTGCTGACCACACTGCAGGGAGAGCTGCTGAAGGAAACTTCTCCCTTCACATTTACACCACTGCTGAACTTCAGGGCTCTGGTTTTAATGCCACAGTCCTCATCCCCTTACACCACAAGAGCGATGAGCCCCTGAGTGGCTGCAGTGGTCTGGATGGTACCTTGTGCTGCCTTCCTCCTCATACCCTTGCAGCTCCTTTTTCTGTTTCCTAATCCCTACTCACTGCTCCCCTCCAGAAGCCAAGTTACTCACCAACCTGGCACAAAGCCCTGCTATTTTTTTTTTTTTAATGTGCTTTTCCAAGGTTAGGGACATAAATCAACCCCCAGAAGGCTCCAGCAAACACAAGCCCATGAGATTGGCATCAGATGACCACAGACAGGAGGCAGAGGACCAGCACTTTGGTCTTTTGGCAACAGCGTGTTCTTGGCCAGGCTCCCTCTCCCATCTTTCTTCAAGGCTCTGCTTGCCACCCACTCCTCCCTTCCCCAGGATGACTCGCAGTGTCATTAACATCCAACAAACGAGGGCTGAGGGAGTTCACACCTCAAGTTATTCAGTAACACTGCCGGCAAACTCAGACTGTAACGTGCTGCTCTGCCTCCAGACTGCGCTTGGAAAATCCTCCTCATAAAAAGCACACAGCTATTTTTAAAGGAAATCCTGGATGCCTCTGAACGTGCAGGCAGCAGGCAGCCACAAAGGTACACCAAGCCAAGGAGTCTCTGGGCTGGATCTGGTAGTCTGACACCACATTTGCAGTGCTCCGCGGCCGCAGCCAAGCAGGGAACGAGGCTGCAGCGCCAGCCAAAGCCACGGTGCTGCCCGTGGGTGCCAAAAGACACAAGAGCGTGGCCAGGAGCATGGCAGGAGGATCTCAGGGGATGCAGCAGCTGCTGGTGGCGGTCGGCACTCCCTGCCAGGCACAGCACGGCGCTGGGGCTGTTACGACCCCACGCACATCACGTCCAGCAGCGCTCCTGAGTGCGGCTGTGGGTCTTGCGCTTGCTTTCGTCAGATTTGATACAACCAGGTCAACCAGTGAAGGCTCACTGGAGTGAGAATTTTACTGAAAATTGCATTACTCAGCCTTTAAAGGCTCCAAACGATCCTTTCAAGGAAGAACCAGTGAAGAAAAAGGATTAATTTCTCAAAGTTCAAAGGACAGAATTTATTTTTGGAAATAACGTTTCACTACAAATCCTGCAACTGAGACAGATCAAAACCAGCAACACCACAAACTAAATCTGAAGGACAGGACTGTTGGAAAATCTCTCTCTAACAAAACAGAGGAGTGACAGAACAATTAATGGAGGGCACCTTAGGGAACATCTTGGTCTCATCCACCACTACTTCTATAGGCAGCAGGTATACATAACTATCTCTCTGCCAGGACCTGAGCTCCAGGGACACATCGTCCCAGAGAGCTCCTGAGTGCAATGAGTCCCAACAGTGTCCTGCATCCCAATCCCACCTGCCATGGTCCCAAAGGCTTATTAAGAGACTCCATTCAGTCACCCCTTTCCTTCCCCCTTCACTGACGTTTGGGCTGATGCCATCCAACCACAGTGTGTGGGGACAGAGAAGCTGGGATTTGAGAGCAGCTCCAGCAGCAGCACAGCTTGGTGCAGTAACATCTCATTAGCAAACCCTTCTCTCCACCAGGACTTCTTGCTTTTATCTCCTCTTTTTCTGGGCTAGTGGCTCCAGGACTCCATAGACCTCTTTTTCTTTTCCAGTACAAGATGCCGCCAATTAGATCTGCTGATGGACAAAAGCTTCTCCTCAAGATCAACACAACTTTTGCACAAATATCTCCCACATATTGGTTTTGGACTTTAATTTAACTTTTTTCCCCTTGAATCAAATTACTGTTTTCCTCTGATCATAATTTGGTTGGATGAGCTATAAACTTGGAGGATACCAGATTTGAGGTGAGAGGAAAGCAGAGCACAACAACAGACGTGGTGTGTTCGTCTTGCTTTATTTCCCATTCAGCCCCAAAGACACCCTGCTCTCATTAGCACTTAATGCAGGTGAAAATAAAGAGTTTTAATATTAAAACAGCATGGGCACATAGAAAACATCCACCTGGACCTGTTGGAACTTGCCCAATATCACTCCCAAGCTCCTTCTCTATACAAGGAGCTTTTTCACTCCTAAGACTGTAACTCCTTATCTGGGCTAATAACATTCAGTATGAAACCTCTCAAATCCCATTTGAAAACTTAAGTGTTCAATAATTAAGACATTTCTCCACTCCATCAGTAATCTAACAGCTTAAAGAAGACCATCCTGCTGCCATCATGGACCAGGCTAACCAGGTCTGCTGGTTCCACCTGAGCCCCAAGGTGTGAATCCAGGGGCTGCTGCTCTCCCACCCTACGATCTCATTTATGCCAAGGAAGGGTCTTGCTACTTCACTGCCTGCAAAGAAAGGAAGGGCTATGCAAGAACAACCAGGAGGCCCTCTCTGAGATAAGGACACAGAATGTGAGGCTGTGCAGAGAGTGGCACCAATGCTGGGCACAGCGGGACACCTCATTTGAGCCAGTGGAGTTGGCAGCCCCCAGCTGAACACACAGGCAGGGCTGTGGGTCTGAAATGCTCTGTACAACTGGTGTGATGCTTCAAGGGACAAGTCCTAATCTAGGAACAATGGATCTGGTCGCATTCCCAGCCAGGCGGATTCCAGCCTCCAGGGAGGATGTGACACCAGGCACGCGGCGCTCGATGACATGGAAACCTGGTCCATTGGCGAGGCACTGCCTGTGCAACCACAGCTCCCTGGGAGCAGCCCTGCAGAGCCACACGCTGCAGCCGCTGGGGTCACTGCTAATTGCCTCCCAAACTTGTTGAAATCCACACTATGGTGGCAGCTGGGTGAAGAGTAGGGATTCAAACTCCAGAAATGTTTGTGAGCAGACAGCGATGAGGCATGTTGGTGGAGCCAAGAGGAAGTGTCCACTGCTGGGAAAACCTCCCTGCTCCAGGCTGTGACAACTGATCTAGAGTGGGAACACACAGAATCCATCCTTACAAACACAAAAACCAGAACAAAACAAGTTCTCCTGGCATTGCTGATCCTAGTCTCCAAACCAGGGTAAGCAGCTGAAGAGGAGCCCATCTGCCCCTGCATCAGCCACCAGAAGAATCCCCAGTTTTCCCAGCCTGTTAAAGTCAACCCATTTTTCTAAAGGAAACGTTAACCACAGTGGGATATCAAGACACAAGACTGCTTTTAATTACATATACAAAGGAGTTCATAACACTCCAGTTCTCTGCAAGGGCAGCTTGCTGAGAAAAGCAACTCTGATCAAAGCACGAAAATCTAAATCGGGTGAGCTTAGTGAGAGACTGCATAAATTGTCCCCAGGTTTTTATGCACAAGACTCATGAAGTTCCAGCCAGAATGTGTTTTAGTTGTGGTGTTACCCTTCCTTCTGATTTAGCGCCTGCTGAACACAGAGGGGGATTTGTCCCTCTGTCTTCTGCACTTGTGAGGCCACACCACAAGTCCTGTGTCCATTTCTGGGTTCCTCACATCAAGAAGGACATTGAGGGGCTGGAGCATGTCCAGAGAAAGGAACAGAACTGGGGAAGGGACTGGAACCCCAGGAGCAGCTGAGGGAGCTAGGAAAGGGGCTCAGCCTGCAGAAAAGGAGGCTCAGGAGGGACCCTGTGGCTCTGCACAACTCCTGCCAGGAGGGGACAGCCAGGGGGGGGTTGGTCCCGGGGAACAGGGACAGGAGGAGAGGGAACGGCCTCAGGCTGGGCCAGGGGGGGCTCAGGCTGGACATCAGGATGAACATCCTCATGGAGAGGGTGGTCAAGCATAGGAACGGGCAGCCCAGGCAAGTGGTAGAGTCTCCATCCCTGAAGGTGTTCAAGAAATGACTGAACATGGCACTCAATGCTCTGCTCTGGTTGAAAAAGTGGTGACTGGTCAAAGGCCTTCTTCTGGAAAAGGTATCTTCATCTGAGAGGTCTTCTCCAACCTGACAGTTGTGAAGGTCCTCAGAAAAATCTTCAGGCCTGGCTGTGGCACAGGGTCAACCCCACATTCACAGGTGAGTGCAGCAACAAGGCATTTTTGCTATGCAACATGAAGACTTCAAGGTTCCTGGCAAGCTGCACAAACCTTAGTTTAAAAACAGCATCCCCACAGTGTGAAGGTGCCCAACTGTTCTGCAACCCCCTGATCAGAGCCCCCAGCACAGGACACAGGTGTGCCGAGCACCCACTGAAGGCACAGCCCCAGCCAGAGGCATCCAATAGCTCATTTATAAACATGCTCTTCCCAGATCTCCTGCTCCAATCCCTGGCATTGTCTTCAGTGGACAAGTTTCCTCAGCTAGCTTTTGTCTGCTCTGAATATATCTAAAGAACTCTTTGAAGTCAAAATATTCTTAGCAATTAGATCTTCTCTACTTCTTTTTGCCTTCCTAATTATCCTTTTAACTGCCTTCTGCTTATTTTAATAGATCTTCCTATCCTCCTCCTTACCAGACTGTTTATACTTTTTAAAAGCCTACTGCTTATTTCTCCTAATACTGTTTACATCTTCACTCAGCCACCTCAGCTCAGTTGCTGCTTTTTTTGCCTGATTTCAGAGTCAACCAGGGGAAATTTCCTCTCTGATCTCTGCAGCAGTTTGTAAATACCTCCCATTTTGTCTACAAGAGGTTTTCTACAATAGGTTCCCTTTTCCACAACAGGTTTCCTCTTGGGAGAAGGAATGGAGTCTCCTCTAGACCACAAGTGCTTCCATAAAAATCCAAATTCTTCTATATTGCTCTAAGCACTCTTCTCTCTGCTGCTCAGCCTATTCCTTTTGCATTAGGAATATAAAGCAGATTATTTAATGACTGAGTCCCATGTGTTCCCTAACTACCTTATTCATTATCATTTCCTGCCTCAAAAAGTAAACAAATATCCTTTTGTGCTCAGCATTACAGGAGATTACATGTGAATTTTTTTAGTTACATCTCTACTAGGGGGGAAAAAGCCACCTGGAAGCACTTTGACTTCATGCAAGGGCTTGCACCAGGGTGTGGGTGATGGTCTGGAGGGTTTGCAGCATCCTGTAAGTTTTGGAAGTGAGAATAATTTAGAGTCCATTTGGTGGAACCTAGAGAGTAAATTAAAGGGAAGCTGACTCAATATTTCCTCTGTTCCTTACAATCCTTCCTCAACGATCTGCTTTCAGACACTGGGAAACAGGACACCAAAACAGAGGCAGAAAGTGGGATCTTTTGTGAAGCCACAGAATGGCCATTCTTTACACCGTAAGACAGCTCTGCCCTGCCTCACTGCTCTGAACCCTGAAGCACTTATTCCACAGATGCAGAGAACAAGCACCAGCACCCAGCATGCTGCACACACAGCTCCCTGTGGTAGTTTGTTCTAACAGCCAATCTGCCCTGCTGCTCAAAATTTCCACCTCCTACTTTTAAAAATGTTTTTTGCGCCTTCATTTTGTCATTTCAGTCTTTGGATCCTGCTTCCAGGTATTGTTTCTTGCTATGCACTTTGCTAAAACCAAGGGCTCTGCTACCTGCTTTTTTAATTTTCTGCTTTTTAAACCCATGGAGAACTGGCTCCATGAAGATAGAAATCAACGAGTGAGGGTCTTTTTGGCAGAGAGTTTATCAAAATACTGCGCACGTCCCCAGATGTTTAAGAATAAACACTAATGAGTATTTTCTTTGACTCCTCAAATGCTTCACTCCACTCACATGTTCTGTGTCTTCTCCAACTTTTCAACATCTCTTAAGGAAATGAGGGAACTGAAAATGGAGATAATGTATTAAAGCACAGGCAACAGAAGAGCTGTTTGCACACAGCTCCCTCGCTCTGCACGACTGTGGTTGGCATCCCCCACTCCCAGACTCAGTGTCACTGCTCACCCTGCAGCATTTGTCCCTTTCCCACCCCAAAGCCTGGTGTGGCATTTCTGCTCCTCTCTGGTCTCCCCATACCAAAAGCAGCCCCATCCCTCCACATGCCCAATCCCAACATTCAAATCAAAGTTCACCTGATGGAGACAACTCCATAACTCAAATCCCTGTGGGCAGCTGCAGTCCCTCCTTCCTCACCACCATCACTGCCAATGCCAATGCCAATGCCAATGCCTGTGGTTGTGCCAGACCCTGTTTGCAGCCTGCTTCACACCAGCTTATGCTGCCACAGGGCATTTTGGGGAATGACACAAAATCAGACATTTTGCCAGCTCAGGACACACTCCCTCCATCCCTTCTGCTGGAGAACAAATCCAGTCTGACGTTCCCACCAACTCCTCCCCTATGCTCTCATCCCCACACTGGCCAGGTTAAGGCAGTACAACAGCAGCACCCACCAAATCCTCTGGAATATTCTCACTTTATCCAAATCTTACAGGAGGAAAGACAGACAGAAGCCCAAGGGGCAGACCCAGCAGGAGTGCCCAGGGAACATCACCCCAAGGACCAGCTGGAAACCCCTGCCCTGCTCAGCCTCTGGCTGGGGCTGGCCCTGGCAGCTCCTGTGCACATGGGCTGAGAGTAGATCACTTCTCCTTCTTACAAATAGGGAACAGCAATATTTATTAAACATGTCTAGTTTTTCTGCTTTATTATGCATTTTACCTCTCCTCAGCCGTGATAAGTCTATACAAACCATTATTAGAATTTCTTTTGTTCCTAATACAAATACTTTCTTACTGTTCCTTGCACTGACAGTCACAGATTTTTTTTCCCTTGTGTTTTTAACTTCCTTTATCCATTTTCTGCACTTGATAACTTCTAACTCAAGGATAACTGTCATCTCTTCCTCTTAATATTCCTTTTTTTCCCTTTTATTCTGTTTTAATTCTCACCAGCATGGTGCTGCCCTGCTCACAGAAGCTCAGCCTGCAAGGGAGGGAGGGGAAGCAGGAGGGGGGACTCAGGGTCCTGCCCAACACCAGCTGCACCTCACATGGAGATCAATTTTAAGCCCAGACTATGGCTCTCTCTTCATGGCAGAGACCACACTTCACTGAAAAGCTCCTGCAAATGGCACAGAGCAGAGCCTCAAAAAGTGGAACTCAAGACCTTTTTGTGAAATCCCACCAAGCCCTACCTGTAACCAGGCTGCAGGGTGGGAGCTGAGGAGGGTTGAGCCAAAGGGAGCCCCTCTGAGTAAGCCAGACACTGTCAAAACCAAAGTGAAAACAGATGCCAGCATATAAAACCTATTTAAACTAAAGCCTCAGAAAATCAAAGTTACAGGAACATCTAGTGTAAGTGAAGCATTTTCTATTGATGAGGTCATAAATGTACTGTATCCCTGAAGAGCTTCATAAAATTCCAGCTAGGAGACAAAAGACTCAAGGCATTGCAATCCATATCCAAATTACATAGGAATGATGGAGCTGTGTTGACAGAGAAGCAAAGTGCAGCCCAATAAATGAATCAAGATTATTATGACAGGAGGTAGCAGAGAACCCTGATGGACTGGGAGCCCATCCCAGAAAGTCAGAGCAGAGGGATGCTCCAAATGCCAACGAACACCAGAAAGGCTGCAGGTCTCTGCCAAGGCAGGAAACACAATTTCAATCAGAGTATTCAGATAATCCCACAGACATGCAAATGTGAAAGCCAGTTTGATGCAGAAATGGTGCTCAAGGTCCCACACACAGGACTTTTGTCCCCACACTGTGTCCCCAGACATGGCACATCAGGGAATCCCAGACTAGTTTGGGTTGGAAGGGACCTCAAAGCCCATGCAGTGCCACCCCCTGCCATGGGCAGCGACACCTCCCACTGTCCCAGGCTGCTCCAAGCCCTAATTCCAACCTGGCCTTGGGCACTGCCAGGGATCCAGGGGCAGCCACAGCTGCTCTGGGCACCCTGTGCCAGGGCCTGCCCACCCTCCCAGGGAACAATTCCTAATTCCCAATATCCCATCCATCCCTGCCCTCTGGCATTGGGAAGCCATTCTCTGTGTCCTGTCCCTCCATCCCTTGTAAAGAGTCTCTCTCCATGTTTCTTGCAGGCTCCCTGGAAGGCCACAGTTAGGTCACCCCAAAGCCTTCTCTTTTCCAGGCTGAACAATCCCAATTCTCTCAGCTTTTCCTCACAGGAGGAACCATTCTATGATTCTGTAAACAGGAAAATTTGTTAAGAGTGCTAATGGAGCAGCTAAAAGGCCTTCCAGGTGAGGTGGAAAACTTGGAGATGATTATCACCTACCAAAGGGGGTCTGTTAAACAAAAATCATAGTTTAACAGCAGAGTGGAAAAGGCCATTAGAAATAAAAAGACACCCTCAGAAAGAAATCCAAATTAGGAGAATATAAACTCAAGGAAGCTGCACTTTAAGCCATAAAAAAGTCAATCCAGAAAAAGATTTTGGAAAACAGGTCACTGAAGGAAAAAAAAATAATAATCAAACACACAAGCACCAGAAATCTGCCAGATTCTGGTATAAATCAAGCACTGAAGAAAGATAAAACCACGAGATAAAAGTTCAACTTCTTTGCACCAGTGTTCATTTGTGACACGGCTTGGCACTTCCCTTCCCAGACTCTTCCTTCATGAGGGATGAGCGGAGCATCCGCCTCAAACTGGGGGGTTACCAGGAAAAGCTGCAGACCTGCCTAGCAAAATTAACAGCAAAAACCCCAAAATCCCTAGAGTCCAACAGCATCCACCTAAAAGTCTGAAAAGCATTAAGCTATTAAAATCACCCAGCACCCCCAAAATCACTGCTATCCACCTATGAACCAGCAAGAACTGAATGTGACCCCACTGTTTCAAAAGGGCTCCGAGGAACTGCAGAACTTCATTTTTGTGGCAGAAAAATTACTCCCAGCACAAACAAAAAAAAAAACCAAAACCAAACCAAAACAAAAACAACCAACAAAAAACAATCAGAACAATTAAAAGTCGGTGTGGATGAAAAGTCAGTCCATGGATTAAAAAGGAACACCAGGAGTCCCTCTGATTCCTGCAGCCATAAGCCACTGGGTTCTGAGCACTGCTGGCAAGAGCCAGTTGCAGGTAAAACTGGACAGGGTGCACCCAGACCTCCAAAGGCTTCCAAAAGAGTTTGCTCTGCAAAGGTTCTTGTGGCAAGTGCAGTCACAGCACTTTCATATGCACAGGACGAAGTAAGAAGTCACCTCATTGATTAACCACTGATGAAGAGAGGGAAAATAGAGGGCAGGAATAGTTCATTATCACAGTGGGGTCCCGCAGACACCCGCTCTGAGCGCAGGGGGGTTTGGGGAAGGGAGCAGCACAGCCCGTGCTGCACATGGAGGTGCCTGAATGAGGCAAGCCAGGAGGCACAGGGGCACCTCTGAGTGCCTCTGGTGGAACCCATTATGGGTGTAAGGACAGAATGTGCCCGTGCATAAAGCTTCACCCTCAGCCCCTGGTGATCCACCTGCAAAGAGACTGCAAAACAAAACAAGGAGCAGACAAGGGCAAGAAGGGTGATCCAGCCAGGCAAACTCCTGTGCCATGGACAGGGTGGCCAGAACAGCCCCAAAGAGCACCTCAGGGAAAAGGGACACGCAGGATGGCTCAGCTTTGCCTCCCAAAGCACAAAGCTAAACCCTAAAAATAAATCCCACATGCAAGCAAAAGCAAATATTTTTCAGTCCCCTATTTGCCTAAATAAATTGCAGATGCTGCAATTATCCAAATGATTGCCTTGACAGTGGGTAATGCCAGGCTACGGAAAATCCACATCCCAAGGGGCTGCAGCACATCCTGGGACAAGATCCGACGAGCCTCCAAAGGGTAGGCACAGCACTGAGGTGAGAAAGAAACAGTGAGAAATGTTCACAGAAGCAGTGGAAAATACAGCTTTGACAATAAATCATGTGTCCCATAGCTGGAGCTACAAAGGACCCAGGTACGGGACAGCTGGCAAGGCTGCAGGCTCACAGGAAAACCCCAAAACCAGCCTGCCTCAGCGTTTTCTTCTTCTAATTTATGGAGTTGGTCACCCCACAACATCTGGTGATGGAGAACTGGGAATGAGAGCTGCTGATGGCTTTTAATGGAGAGGGCACAGAAACACCCAGGGAGGGCAGGAAACACCAAGGACCTCAACCTGGGAGAGCAGAGAGCTCCTGCAAGGGACAGAGCTGAGAGTAAAACTCCCTCTGCCTTGAAACAGAGAGATGGTGAAACACAGCAGTGCAGCAAAGTCAAAGGAAAATACAGGAGAACTTGTAGAGGTGTCCAAGAGGGGAAAATGGTTATGATCCAACATCTCACTTTGCCCATGCAGAATTATCAATAGTTCTTGCACAGAAATTAGGAATGAATCCAGCGTGTTTGCCAAGCCCTCAGCTCTTCCACCCAGTGCTGGGTCACATTTGACACCCTTAAATAATCTCCACGAAGAAAGAACAGTCCCAAATTCTTTGAGTTTACAGCCTGAAGCTTGGAAAAATGTAACAAAAATAATTGGACAAAAGTTGAAAACATATGATGTCCCAAAAAGAAAAAAAAAGTTTCTACAGTTTGCTTCTGAAAAATTTCCTACTGCTTTTTTGGGTTTGTGGGATCATTAAAATAGCTGAGCTGGGAACGTCATGACTTGGTTGGTTTGGCTAATAAAGAGTACCTTCTGGGCTGGAACAGTGGGGATGTTTATGGGGGAAAAAAGGCTTTTTGTGAAGAAAATGGAGTCCACTATTGATATGCAAAATAGACCAAATTATTATTTACATAGGAACCTATTCTAATGCGATCAAACTTTAAATATTTTAAAAAATCCCAACCCAACACTTTGGCCGAAAAGGAACTAAAAGTAGTACTCCTGGTGCCAGAACACTGCTAAATGAGAGGCTGTATTAATGGATTTGTACTTCTTGTGTGAGGGCCCTCCTGCCATAGAGACAGCTCAGGCAGAGGGATGGGGTGTTTTGGAAACAACATTGGTCAAACACTTGAAAACTCCATAAATCAAGAGGAGACAGATAATTTTTTTTTTTGCTATTTTTGGATGGGAGGAAGGAAGAGCCTTGAAAGATGTAAATATTCAAATGCAATTTTTTTTCCTCCAGAATGCTATTTTACTCACTATATTCTCCTAACAAAACAAACTGCTCCTGTCCTGCAGACGCAAAGGGACAGGCTAGAGCCCAGGAATTAGAGAATGTTTCAATGACTTCAGTCAAAGCTGCTTGTAGGGAAATTTAACCACAAGCCTAAATCCCCACAGGACTCATCCCTAAGTGAATTCCAAAGCAGAACAAAAATTAAAGATTGAAGATTAAAAATAAAAAAAAAATCTAAAAAACCCCAAACCACATCTCCTATGAGGAAAAGTCAAGACAGAAATGGAAAATTCCTTGCTGGCAAGGATGCTAATTGCATACCTTGTGCTAGGAGCTGAATATCATAAATTTCTACATATATATATTTAATTAGGTTAATTTGCAAACCGTAGACATATGTCTGCTTAAAGCAGACAGGAACATTTCATTTTATACATTTTAAATCTCACATAATGAACTCCAATCACAAGCAGTGTTTATGCTGCAGGAGGATGGCCAAGAGCTCCCTGTCAAAGGAGGGAAGCACAAACATTTCCCACTCACACAAACAAACAGCCACAACGTGGGACTTATCTCCTCCACCTTATCAGAAACTGAAAGCAAACGCAGCACTCTCAGCAAATCTACTTTCTGGCAACTAAAGCAAATCAGATTACACAGGAAAAAAAAAAAGAAAAGAAAAACCCACTAAAAATTTAAATACATGCAAGATTTCAGGAAAAGGGACCTCGATTTTGAGATTTTTTTCTCATTTACGAAGGGTACCACTATTCCCTCCATGTGAATATGGAGAATATCCACAGCTGGAAGAAATCCACAGGGATCATCCAGCCCAGCCCCTGTCCCTGCCCAGACACCCCAACAACCCCACCCTGTCCATCCCTGGCAGCGCTGTCCAAACGCTCCTGGAGCTCTGGCAGCCTCGGGGCCGTGCCCATTCCCTGGGGAGCCTGGGCAGTGCCAGCACCCTCTGGGATGCTGATCTCCAATAAATGTTCCAGTGGACTCTCCTACATCCCTCTGGCATCTGCCAGCAGTCCCAGGAGCAGCACTGAAGCAGGGCTCTGGGACCACATGGAATATAATGTGGATCTCTGGATGTGTCTCCACCTGAACTCTCGCTCTGGATACATTTACATTTTTTATTTCTAACCCAGTGCCCTCCCCGGCTCCAGGCATAGC
This sequence comes from Dicaeum eximium, assembly GCA_013396995.1. Classification (NCBI taxonomy): domain Eukaryota; kingdom Metazoa; phylum Chordata; class Aves; order Passeriformes; family Dicaeidae; genus Dicaeum; species Dicaeum eximium. Next base: position 447,866 of record VWZP01007308.1, on the reverse strand, counting down.
AGGTCTCCTGCCAGGCTGTGTCTCTGGCATGTCCTAACAAACCCTATGGAGCAGAAATACTAATTCCAACTGCTGTTATCACCAACCAGCCAAATTTAAAGGCCTCTAAAATAAAGACACATAAGAAGGTAAAAGTATCCCTCCCTTGGAGTTAATATGCAATAACCCCAGTAGCATTAACCACAAACAGAGAGATGCCTGAAGCCAAGTCAAAACACACCCCAGGGCAACCTTCCTGGTGGTCATTCATTAATTCCTTCCCTAGTGAAGTCCAACTCCAGCCCTGCCCCCACCAGTCCCACCAGGAACCCCAGGGTCACCAAAGGCCAGGTCCCAGCCTGTTCCCTGGTGTCACTGCCATTGCCATTGCCCCTTAGCATTTTCATTGCCCCTTAGCATCCCCTGACTGCAAAGAGAAACCTCACTGATTCCCAAGGGGATTTTCAGATCCCCTCTGCAACCAGCCTGATCCAAATCCAGCCGTCCCTCCCTACAGAGGTTGCCAAAATGCATGCACAGATTCAAAAAGGTATTTTATTCCCAGCCAATAATTATCCTGCGTTCTTACAACTCTCTTCCCACCCTCAAAAACACAAATATCTCACAAACGCCAGTGAAAGCTCAGGATTTGCAGCCCACAGAGTAAGGCACATCAGACCTCAAGTGACAGATTTACACCCAGAAAAGCAGGAGCTATTCTTGGGTTTCGAGCCAGACCCCTACTGGGGCTGCCTGCATGCTGTTCTCTGGGATGGTCCCAGCTCAGCCTCCAAGCTACATCCACCAGCCTGCAGACCTAACATAAGAAATTGTACAAATTTCCTGGAAACAGGCTTCATTCATTCATTCTCTCCTCGTGTAGCCAAGTAAATAGAATAGTAGTAAAAAAAAAAAAAAAAATCTCACCAGAATACAGACAATTCGATTTCAAGTGTGCACCCCAAAGGCTCTGCAGCACCCTAAGCCCTGCCCTGCTCTCACTGGGGCCAGCCCACATCGCTCCAGGTTTTCCTCCAGGTTCCCTTCCTGGCTGTCCCACACCAGCAGAGCTGCTGGCTTTGGTTGCACTTCTGAAAACTGAGGTTTAATATTTCTAAAAATAGGTCTAAAGCAATTAAATACTTGCACTAAAATTGTTCTCAACATACTGGAAGCAGTAAATGACGGCCCTTCAACACAAGCACACCCAACTTCTGAAAACTGACTTGTGCTGCTATTTTCAGGCAGGAAAGGATACCTACACCCACGCAGAGCAAAAAATTAACTTCCATAAAATTACTGCTGCCTATGTGTATCTAGCAAAACGAAATCACAACAAATATTAAATCCTGAAGAGCCTGGAGACACGGTGGTGCCATTGGGACACCAGCACCGGCATGTGACCACATTTGGCCCATCCAGCCTGGCTCAACTCAGTGCCAGTGGGAAGGTCTGACAAACCCAGCTGCTCTCACTTCTGTCAGTTGCTGAGATATCAAACCTTGTGTGGTAACATCCCTGATTTGTAAACCAGGGCAGAAAACACCACAAAGCTCCTGTGTTCCTGGCCCAAGCACAGCATGGACCCAACAGGCCTCCCAGCACCCCGGACCCCGGAGAAGCTCACTGCATCCAGGGGTGTCTCAGGCACATCCATATGCACAAACACAGCACAGGTAGTGATCCCTCAAATACCTATGGCAACTCCTCGAGGCTCCAGCAGCTCCTCTCTGCTCCACACTCTGACATTCATGTTTCCCTTTGTCAGCCCCTTATCAGTGCAGGCAAATTCTCCAGTCTACTTCTCCACTTCCAGCCTTATTTTCCACATTACACCAGCCAAATAGAGACATGAAACAAGCAAGAGTGTTGGGAATCACAAGCAAGGAAAGCCTTGCCTATATAATTAAATCTTTGTAGGTACAGTACAGCACAGCAGCAAAACCTTTCAAGAACACACTGGAGTGCCTGGAGTACAGGTGAGGGAAATAAAGGGGGGGACTCCCAAGGAAAACTGTTCTAGCAGAGGAATTGGTACAGTGACACTGCTCCCACCACCAAAAAGCACAAGGCTTGGCCACCCTTGGCCCTTCCCATGGGGGCAGTCCATGCTAGGCTGACCCAGGGCTCTGCAGTTTCACCCCAAAAGAGCCACACGGCCTCCAGCTTCTCCAGAGGCAGCAGAGCTCCATCAACAAGTCCCATTACTTGGCAGATGGGACTCTGCCCTGACCTCGGCCAGGAGTCCCCCAGGCACACCCACACTCAGGGAGGGACAAGCAGGGGGTCCAGCTGGTTTGACACCATCAAGGGGAGGCAGAACATGTCCTGTGCCCCCCACCCTGCCTCTGCTTCCCAGGCAGCATCCCAGCTGCAGCACCAGCTCTCAGCATGCTGGCACAAGCCCTCGCAGCCCGGTCAGTGAACCAGAGCTAACTGCCACTCTACTGCCAGAAAACTGAAAAACACACAGCACAAGAACTCTTCTCCATGGGTACAGAGGAGGTTTAATTAAGGGGATGGATTCTAGTCTACCTGTGTCACTGCCATGCTGCTCGTGCCCTCCGTGCTGCATCCTTTCCCAAATGCACCACTCAGAATACAAAGCTTCTTTGCACTTTCAGTGAGCACAGGGGAGAATTTTCTTCATTTAATCTCTTTTTTTCTGCCACTGCTCACTTTGGGAGAATCTAACAAGTGAAACCTAAGTAACTCAGAGAGCCACCATGCAGCTTGCCCAGCACCTCCTTGTGCATTTACACACTCAGCAGTGTTGGAGAACAAACCTCACATTTCAGGAGATGACCCGTATCCATCATTTGGGATCCGACACACATGTTCCAGCATCAGCAAAGCAATTTCAGTGTGGAAAGAACCCTCACTGCTGAGCCCAGCCCAAAGGATGACCAACACTGAAACTGAGCATCACACCCCACCACAAACCCACCACCAGCGGTGAGAGCCCTCAGCAGAAGACACCAGAGAAGGTCCAGGGATGAGTGGACCCAATGGACTCAAGGTCTGAATATCAAAGCTCAACCAAGGGACCGCTCTGACTGTAACTTGAAACACCAAGGAGCGAGTGCCTGGCAGCTTTGATGTCTTCAGCATGCACATCTTGGGAAGAGACCTCCTCTGCAGAGAAAGCAACTGCTCAGCCTTTTCTCTCTTCCAGAGGAGACACAGGTGTGCAGCAATGCCTCCCACATCCCACAGGTCACCGGAACATGCAGCAGCCACAGCCACATCCCAGCTTCCCCACGGCCAGGCAGGGACAGCAGGCACCAAACCCTGCTCCATCCAGAGCCCCCCACACGGCTGCAGCCATGGGTTTTGGGGAGAAACAGCTGTTGCTGAAGCCATCATCAACTCGGCCTTCTGCTTATTATTTTTGATTACTAAATTTTGCATCCTCTTGGTTACGTTCCCAAGCAAAAAGCTCTATACATGTGGTGTATATTATATTTTACATATTATGTATTATATAGATTCATGTTTTTCCACTCCCTCCCTGTTACAACTTTGGCCCACTCCCACTGTCAGAGCTAACCAAGGTCACCAGGAGCTGCTCCTTCCCCACAGGGCGCCTTCCCTACACACCATGAGTCATTGCCTTCCCCAGTCCCTTTTCCCACTCCTGGTGCCATGGTTTAAAAATTCAGTTCTCATATGACAAGGCAGAGCCACGGTGACAAGCTGCACCAGAGCCCTGTGCCCCTGATGAAAGGCACATTGCAAATGGTTATTTTTCATATACTATCCATGGTAAACAGCAGCATTCATTTCTATTCCCTTGCTCCAGACAAATCAATGATTGTTAATGCAAAGTCAACACGTCCAGATGTAGTTTGCATACTAGTTAACCACTAAATTGGCATCACATAGTACAAAATAATCAAGAGACATTCAAGGAACCAAACAAAAGCAAAAAGGAGGCAGATGACTAGCAATTAATCCATAAAAGACCTTTAAAAATTAGAAATTTCTTCCCCAGAAAACAAGGTATGGCCAAATGGAATCCGTAAATATGAAATTCCAAATACGCACAATGCTGGATGCACAGAAATGTAGAAATTGCAAGAAATAAATATCTCTTGGGGCCATTTCCCCACATCTCTTACCAAGAACAGCCACAGCCTCCAGCAGCACTGGCAGCCCCTGCCCAGGCACCTCTTCTTCTCACCCCACTTGGTACATCATGTACAAACAGTGCCTGATCTGGCAAACCTCTGACAAAACTCACATTTTGGGGCGGCTCCCCACAACTGCAGGACCACCCCTGTCTGTTTTACAGCACACAAATAAGTGCCTGCAGAGATCCAAGCATGGCCTGGAGCAAGCACAGGGCCCAGTGTAGCACCCACAGGGTATGGGGGATGCAGCAAACCCTTGGGATGTGCCACACTTCCTGCACACCCTTATCCAACAGCAGCCCTGGGCTGGCTGGCACACTCCCCTGTGCCACTCCCGAAATCTGAGCCATGCCTGAGATGCTCAAGCTGAGGATGCTTAAGTAGAGGCCACCAGTGGCTCCATGGGCAGTGCCAGGGACTCGACACTGCCACTCACCCGGAGCCAGCGTGGCCCCGCAGGACCTGTGCCACGGGGGGCTGTGCCACGGGGGCTGTGCCACCAGGGACTGTGCCATGGGGGACTGTGCCATCGGGGATGTGCCACCAGGGGCTGTGCCATGGAGGCTGTGCCATGGGGGCTGTGCCACGGGGGCTGTGCCACCAGGGGATGTGCCATGGGGGCTGTGCCATGGGGGGCTGTGCCACGGGGGCTGTGCCACCAGGGGATGTGCCATGGAGGCTGTGCCATGGGGGCTGTGCCACGGGGGCTGTGCCACCAGGGGATGTGCCATGGGGG